>JALBCR010004181.1:0-87798 GCA_030710515.1 Abscondita cerata
TTTTTTGAAGTAAAATTGGTATTGATTCGTTTTACCTATAGATTGGTAATGAAACACACCAATAGCGGGTTATCGACATTTATAAGAAAAAAAGAAAATGTTTAACCAGACTCTATGGCTGATAATAATAATAATAATAATAATAATAATCCTTTACTATCCAACAGGAAAATTAATCCCCAATTACAGGACAAATTAGAAATGTAGATAAACAAATAAATAATAATAATAGTACCTACAAATGTATTATATCAACAACAAACAAGACATAATCGTTGTATTGAAAAATTAATAGTAATAAAATAATGCTAATGGTTAACAATGTCAAAATAATACTAGAACGAAAACAATAATAAAATGTGAAAGAATAAAATTGTCAAAATAAAAAAAGAATTGAATAAAAATTACAAAACTACTAGTTAACCCTTGTTTGACCAATTGCGTTAATAAATTCACAAAATGATAAAAGAATAAATCAAAATCGTTAACAATTCTGTTGAAATTTCGCATCATCCTGTTTATAGGCGCATTAGCACCAACGTTTGTTCTAATAGTATTAAGGTGAAAGGTGGGTTTGTTTGGTATACACTGTAGGTACATGCCATTGCATGCATGATAATAAATATGAACTGTCAATTAAATTCACGACCAGTCTACTAATAAACATTAAGTCAGATCTATTTCTTCTGGCTTAACGAGTGTATCAAGACTGAACTGGTTATTTAAAAAACTTTGATCGATTCCACGAGGTGGATAAATGGAGTGCACCTTTAAATACAAATATTTAACAAAACGCCTCTGCACTCGTTCAAGATGAGAAGATTGACAATTAAAGACAGGAGACCAAACAGAAGAGCAGTACTCAAGACGAGAACGTACTAACGAAAAGTATAAACTCCTAAGCGTAATGATACTAGTAAACTGCCGTGTATTACGTATTAGAAACCCAAGACATTTTAAAGATGTTCGAACAATAGTTATGGGCATTGAAGTTAAGTTTGTGATCAAATATGATACCTAGATCTTTCACTGATTCCAATTTTTCTAATGTAATACCATTGATTTTATAGGGAAATTGGAGTACATTATAACATTTTGAGAAAGACATTACATTACATTTAAAAATATTAAGTTCCAATCCATTATTTACGCACCATGCAGATATATTAATCAAATCACTCTGCAATAAGCTGCAGTCCTGAGTGGTATCTATGCTTCTATAGAGTTTTATATCATCAGCGTATAAAAGAAACTCGCTATTATTGATGCAGTTAGAGATGACATTAATGTATACGAAAAACAAAAGCGGCCCCAAGTTAGAACCTTGAGGAACGCCACACGATTGCACAAATGCGGTTGATTTAAAACCATTATGCAGGACAACTTGCTGCCCATTAGTTAAGTACGACTTGAAAAAGTGTAGAGTTTTTACCGAGCAACCAAGAGAATTTAGCTTAGAAAGTAATATACTGTGTATTATCTTGTCGAAAGCTTTAGACATATCCACGTACACAACATCAACCTGACCACGTTTATCTAATTAATTTGATACATATTGGGCCAAACAAAACAAGTTTGTTAAAGTAGATCTACCTTTCATAAATCCATGTTGCTTGTCTGTAATAATATGCCTCAACGATGGATATAATTGATTATAGATAATGCTCTCAAAAATTTTCGCAAAATTAGATATTATAGATATGGGGCGGTAGTTGGTGACACACGCAGGATCGCCTTTTTTTAAAACCGGACATATTCTTGAAAGTTTCCAAATATCTGGAAAAACACCTGTATTTAAAGATTTACTAAACAACAATAAAAGCGGACAAACGGTCTTTAATTAAAAATGCAGGTATGCCATCCAACCCAGAGCACATATTAGATTTTAATTTTTTTATGGCAATGAAGAGATCGTCCTCAGTGGCAGAGACGTTACGTATAATAGAAAAACTATCTGAAAATGGCGTTTCATATGTACTATTAGCAGTATTATTGTAAAAAACACGTGAGAAATAATTTTGAAACCTTCTACTATTTCACGGAGACGTCAAGCTTGCATTTTGATAACTCATAGTATTCGGAACCTTTGATACGGATCCATGCTTGCTGCGTACATAATTCCAAAAACCCTTTCGGATTAATAGCAAATTCAGTTTGAATTTTGTTTATATAGTTACAGTAATCACGGTTTATTATAGTTTTCACTTCACGCCTAATTATTGAAAACTTATTGTAATAATAAGGTGATCTAAACTTTTTATACAATCTGTAAGAACGATTCTTATCTTTAATTTTGCGTTTTAAATTAGAAGAAAAACCAACACGGATAAACACCGGTAGAGGATTTTAAAGTTGGAACAAATTTATCAACTAATAGGTATAGCTTATCGTAAAAAGCCCGACACATATCATTTACATCATCAAACTTATTATCATATAAGAAAGACCAATCAGTACAACCCAGCTCTTGATATAAATTCATAAAATCAGCTTTACGAAAGTTATAAAGTTTTGTACCATCGCTAAAAGGAAAATGTTTGATACTTTTTCCTGAAAATGATACAGTGATAGAAAGGGCAGAGTGCTACGGATCAATTTCAACTAGTGGGAAAGATTCTTGTTCAACTTCAAAATTGAGATTTATTGCATTGTTCAATACAAGATCTAATAGCCTATCTGTACTATTTTTGACATTGTTAATCTGGACTAACAACAAAGTCCGGTACATTAAAGTCTCCAACAATAATTACATTGTCCAACCATGACGTATATTCTTCAAGTAATTCAAAAAAATGGCGAAAATCATTTAAGGACAAATTAGGGGGAATGTAAATTACAAAAATATTTACTACAACAAAGTCTGAGAGAGAAATTTTACAGCCTACTATATCGACTAAGGCAACGGAAGTAAAGTGATCTAAATTCAAAGATTTGTGTGTTTGGTGGAAATTAGTACTCCACCACCTTTGGAACGAGCAGTGACTTTAAAATTCCTATCTGATCGAAAAACTAAGTAATTATTCAAAGGAAAGAGTTCATTACTATCGACGTCATTATTTAACCAAGTTTCAGTCAAACAGATTACATCATAGTGTGAATCAGATACGTTTAGAAAGAAAGTATCTAATTTAGAGCGCAGACCCCTTACATTTTGATAGTAGCATGTAAAATACGACGTATTTATATTACTTCCGACTTGAGGAGTCCGGATGTTAATTATTTCATCACAACTGTTAAGGCGCCCTAGTTTTTTGAACCCACAGTTATTGACATTCCAAATAAACTTTCTTTACTTTTCTCAAGGGTTAATTTGTAAGCGGTGCATTTATCCCGGTCCCAAGGCGCATGATTACTGTTACACGTGATGTTTTTTTTACTATTAAAATTTACACAATTTACACAGTTATAGTCATATGAAGCAGATTTACATTCTCTAACCATGTGAGATTTGGCACACAAAGGACATACTGGCTTACCCTTGTTAGGGCAGCAAATAGTAGAGTGATTGTAACTATTACAATTGTAGCATCTGCGTAATTCCATACCGTCAAACACTGTACACCCGTCTAAACCAATTAGAATATGTCCAGCTTCTAAAAGTTTATTATACGATATTGCATCAGTACTAATAATTGCTTGAAAAACAGCTGCATTATTTTTAAGCGGGATGATTGAAATCACATTGCACAATGTATCTTTGTTAAAAGATAATGTTAGAGAGGCGTGAAAAAAAGGTAAAAAACATAATCCGGATTAAGGGTTAAACGGGGGTTGTTTTTATGGGGTAATGTTACTAAATAAAGTCTACCAATCAATTGTTCCTATTATTTTTAAGTTTTCAATCAAAAGTACAAATCAAAACGAATTTCGTGCAGCTCTGGCGGTCGCAAATTCCACATCAAAATTTTATTTTATAATTTTCGTAATAAATTTCATGTAACTGCTTAGCAGTAGAGTTTACTTTGACCGCACTTTCCTTATAATCTTCAAAATCTTCAACTCATACATTCATGAATATTATGCTTTTCGTCACAAAATTCAACAAACTGTTTCCATACACTTGATTTTGATTTTCGGGTGTTATCTGGTGTTAAATTTTGAATTTCTTACCTAATTACTCGTTGATTTTGTTTACCAAATCGCTACATTTCGCTTAAATTCAACGTACAGACGTTTTAAACTAGTAAGCTTTGTGACAAAACCGGTTAAATAAAAATGACAAATCAACATATGTCAAAAAACAACAATACCTTGTGTAACTTGACATGCAGTAAAAAATTAATTTAAAATGTCAGGCTGGATTAATATTTTTTATTATATTATACTGTATAATGAAAATGTGTGCATTACAGCTCCTAACAAAGTGTAAAGTTATTAAATATTTCTGAATTCTTTGAAAAAGACAGAAACACACATACCTACTTTCTGAAAGCGTCTATAAATCGTATTTATAAATTTCTAGGTTCCAATAATAAATGCAAATTCTCTAAACGAGCAGGAAAATATTGAAAATGTGGATGAGTCGGTTTCAATTCAATTAAATATTCAATTAAAACGTAATGTAACTCCAATGCTTACCCCATTCACAAAAAATGAAATTCATAAACAATTAAATAGAGTGCTCTCTGACCGAATAATTAAACCAGCAGGATCAGTATGTTTGAAATCTTTGCTAAAAGAAGTTTACAGTGGTGTATGTTTACTTATTAATTACATTAATTAGAAATAGAAAATGATAACACGTAGATGAAATTTTAGATTCATTATATGGAACAATTTATAGTTTTCGCTTAGATTTATGTAAATGATGTTACAAATTTGCAGTTCAGTTCCCCCTCTCCATTTTCCAGAACTATGATTATATAGATTTAATTATAAAAAGTGTTTGTTTATTCACAATAAAAAATCAATAAAAAATTAAATTAAGGTGACTTGTGAAAGAGAATTGTTTTAAACCGGAACTTGAGTCACATCCATAGAATGACGTTTCTGACGAGAAGATTTAAAATTGAACGCTCTCGTTCATTTTTTTTTTTAATTATTTATTTGGTAAAAAAACTTAAACTTTGGAATATGGTATTCACTACTCAACAAAAAGCTATTGAATGTCTCTTTCAAATTGGAGTAAGAACAACCCAAGTAGCTATACAATATTGAACCGATATTGGTTCAATATTCTTCTATATTGGCTCAATATATAGTTCAACCTTGGACCAATATATGAATTAAACAAAGTGCAATATATCATTAGAAATTATATTGGTCCAATATTACCAAATATATTGATTCAGTATTAGGCCAAGTTGTAAAATAATATTGAACTAATTCCATTTCAATCATAAATCGCATTAGTTTAATATAATTAATATAGTCCAGAGAACAAAATATTAGTATTATATATCAAAATACGTAATATTGTCTACATTAATTTATAATAGTAGTTATTGGATCTTTTTGTCTTTCTTTCCTTCCACCCTCTCGGTCTCCAGCGGTAGCTAAAGGTGTGCCAATAATCTTTGATATTACACGTTCTTCAGCCTTCGCAAATTTAGATTGTACCTACTGCCACTAAAAACATAATACTAAAAGTGCACAAATATAAGAAAAAACTATTTACATTTAACAGCTTTAAACAATTTATTAAATGGCCTTTTTTCCTTGGAAGGAATAGAATAAACTGATTTCCTAGCTCATTATTCTTTTCATTATTGATTGAGACTTGAAAACACATTATTTGAACTATTAGAACAATGGGGAAACGAAGTTTATAAAAGCATATAATAAGAGATACTAAAGTTAGGTACTTACCTCGACTCAACAATTTTAAAAACGTAAAAATCAAAAACTTTGTATTGCCTATGATACCTCGTACGGGCAAGCTTTTTAGGTTAGAAAATTGAACAGCAAAATATAAAACATAAAAAAATAATGTAAATGACAAGTATACGTCATGGGGGCTCACCAGGTAGGGCCAATTTATTCATGTCGGAGACCTATTTGTGATCACATAAATAAAACAATCTCGCTTGAAAAAATCTTAATTGTTGGGTGCCTTTCGGAAAAACGTAATCTTATCAGCACAGATTTACAAATCCCTGGTTCGGAGTCTCCTGTGTTTATCAACGAGCATTTAACAACTAAAAATAAATTGCTACAATAGAAAGTACGTGAATGGTGCAAAGTGAACCAATACAAGTACTGTTGGGTGCGTGACTGCTAGATATTTGTTCGCAAGTCTGATAACAATCGTGTATTTATGATCTCAAAGGACTCTGATCTTAAAAAGATAAATTAATATTCTCATGTTGTTTTTTATTTTCTATTTTTCGTTCTTGTTTAATTTTATTTATGTTGTTCCTAAACTTAGTAATGGGTGTAAGTATTTATCACCAAAACGTCCGTGGACTACGATCTAAATTAGAAGATTTTCTTATCGCCACTGCGGAATCAACTTATCAAATTATATGAAACCTGGCTTCAACAAAAAATTGAAAATAGCGAATTTTGCAATCAAAACTTCAATGTTTATAGAAAGGACAGGAATCCTTTGACTGCTGTAAAAACTGACGGCGGAGGTGTATGTATTACTGTTTCGGCCGATCTTAAGTCTTACTCGATTTCTGAGTGGAGTTGCGATGGCATCTGTGAAGACTTATGGGTGAGTGTTCTTTTGAAAAATTAGAAGAAACTGCATGTGTGTTGTGATAACGTTTCGCCATATGCCAGTGTTGATAACTTGCAATCACATTTAAATAAAATTAGTGATATCGTTTATCGCCACCCTAATGATATTTTCCTTATTACTGGTGATTATAATCTCTCCACCATTACCTGGACTTTTTCTATGATACTTGTAGTCTTTTCTGGAACAGCTTCAGTTTTTAATGGTGTAAAAAATTGTAATAACAGAACTCTAGATTTAGATATATCTAATGAGTTAAATGTAGATGTAAATTCATTAAGAAAAATGCCAACAGTTAATTGTAACGACATGTGTGCGTTTAAAGTGCATAGCGCTATCTAAGCGACAGCTTTAATGCTTGAAACACACGTGTGTCGATAAAACCAAGTAAAGCTTGTACAGAAGCATAACACGCAACGAAAGAACACCTGATGCAGCATTTCGCTCTTATTATGAGCTCATCAGAGGTGTATACTTAAGTGCGGTATACAACTGTACAAGACGGCGGTTGGTTTTTTAAACTCTCATGGAGCAATGAACATAAGTAAAATGTGTGTCGTACGACATCTTGTATAAAACATTGACACGTATTCATACGTGATGTCGTACGACACACATTTTACTTATGTAAATCCATGTAACTTTCCTCTACTGCTGGAAGATCCACGAAGCTCTTGAAATTTACCTAAGAGTACCGAAACCTATAAGTAAGGTGCCATTTAGTTATAATAGAAAAAACTTTTTTTTAGCAGATTACACGAAAATAAACAAAAAAATTAATGCTGCTCAATGGGAGGATCTTATGAGCGGAACGGATGCTGAAAAAGTTTCCAAAATTGTATACTCATTATTAAACGATATCATTGCGGTAAATATTTCTCATACTACTAAAAATAGGTACCCTCTCTGGTTCACAGGATCAACTATAGTTTCATTACACGAACAAGCAAAATTTCATAAAAAATGGAAAACATATAACAAAATCAATGACTATCATGTTTTTCATCTCTTAGAAAACGATTAAAAGAGACATTAAATTAGATTACTCAAATTACATAGCAAACACTGAATCAAACCTAAAGTATAATCCTAAATCGTTTTGGTCGTATGTGTCTACTACGCGTATTTATAATTCCATTCCACAAACTTTAAATTATTTAGATTCAGCTGCAATTAATGACAATGAGGTATGTGAGATTTTCTCTGATTACTTCAGTTCTGTTTATGAATCTAATGCTACCACTGTAGATGTTCGGTTACCTCATAGTAACAAGAATTATATTCCTATTGTTCTTTTCCATGTTAATCAAAATCAAATTATGAATGTACTTGAACAACTTGATCCAACTAAAAGTACTGGACCCGATGGCATTCCCACCTAATTTATTAAGTCTTGCTGTGAATCTTTATTAAAACCCTTATATTTGATTTTTAATAATTCGTTTTCTGAAGGTGTATTTCCCGAAATATGGACAAAAGCTCGCTAAGATTATATATACCATGTAGTTATTAGACGCCTTGAAAAACACTGAACACATTTAGTCAAAACGTTGGCGAAATAATACACATGGTATTTCCCTGACTTTTCTGTTCCGCACACTCCTATAGAAGGTTCAACGTAGTTTGAGGTACTACAAAAACATCCCATCTCATTATTTGTTCAAATTAAAACGTCTTTGAGTGGACCATCCAGAAACGAAATGGATTTCAATAGATAAATATGTTTGTGGAAATGGATGGATCAATTAAGACTCCATCTCTACACCGACGTGTAGAGGTTAAAAAGATCTCGATACCACTTCGATTTTGAAGTTGGTAGCTCTCTCTTGCAGGGGATGAAAAAAGAGCGCATTCATTTTTTGATGAAAACTTGTCTCCTTTGATATATGGCGCCTCCTTTTGGGGTTTTAAAAAAATACACACATTTCGAGAAAATTAGGGTGGGAAGTCTTGGAATGTACACTCTGTATACTAGTTACTTTTAAAGACAAGACAAGAAGAGTCATGAAAAGCTTTTATTCCGAATAAAACATGCAATTTTATTTTCAAACGTCGTTTATATTCAGAAAAAAAAGTTTATTAAAAAGTATGTTGTTTACTATCGATACGCACAAACCGTTTGATTTAAAAATTGTTGTTATTTATCAACTTACTTTTACGTCCGCTCAAAGCGGCAGTAGAAGTACTTTTAGTTTCGCTGTTAATAGCATCCGCAGTGCATAATGGTTTTAAGGTTGTAACTACAACACCTGTTCCCCCGATAAAGAAACTGGTTTCCTGAAAGCGCATTGAAAACACTGTCAAAATTAATATTGGTGCAAAACAACTGGGCGGCATTGTTCCAACTGTTATAAAAAACATATCTTTGATTGATAATATATTGTTTTTAAAAATAGTGCTAGAGGAAGAAATATTATAAATATTAAAAGTACACCAAAAGTTTCCAGAGAAAAACTCATAAAACCAAGATATGCAATAAACGTTCAGGATAACACAACTCCCCGTAGACACCTCAACGTCGACAATCTCCCTGTCGGTAATCTAGGTGAAGGTATATACATTTTGTAATCGGAATCTTGCAGGATGTTAAGCGATACAAGTAGATAAGTAGTGCCGTTCCTGGCTCACTTTTGGCGCAAAATTTGAATTTGTGGTGAGGGAATTTGAACTTCGGTTGCGATCGTTTGCCGTCGGGGGCATGCGCGCATAAACGGGGACGGTCGGGGCGGCTCGGTATTGTTCGGGGCCGCTCGGGACGTAGGGGCGCGGTAGGTTGAAGACCTTTGCCCTCAATTTAATGCAACGCCCTAGATTTGGGTTAGTGATCTGTGACCTCAGTTGCTATGTTTCAGCTCAATGACCTCGACTACTGGTTGAACCTTGCTTTTGAATTAACTTAATAGAATGCGTGTGTAGGTTAAAGAAATTTGATATTCCATTGCAAGGATATGAAGTAAACAAGTAGGCTCGGGATCGATCGGGGCCGCTCGGGACGTAGGGGCAAAGGGCGAGGCGCGGTAGGTTGAAGACCTTTGCCCTCAATTTAGTGCAATGCTCTCGTAATAGGATAATGATTCTGAAGTGGGGATGATTGAAGGGTTCGTAATTATTCGTGAAAAACGTATTTCAAAACCCTGTAAAAGAGAGGATCAATTGAGGTGGTTTATTTAATATTGAATTTGCAATCAATTAAAACATAACAAATGTCATACTTTGCTAACTTGAACAAATCAGCACATGTACTCCCCCTATTTAAGTGCAAGTAGCTTGACTGTCGACAAGAAGTATGGGATAGTGTCTTTAACCAAAATTGATACAGTATACGGAGAAAAAGTTGAAGTTAGATGCAACGATTTCAAGACTCTGCTTCCACAACGGTTCACCGACTTAATTTGATATTGATATCTAGTTAGCCTAGACCAGTTCCTTGCATAAACAAAATATTGCGTTACCATAGCAACGAACAATAACTTATTAGAAGTGTCAGTGTAAAGTTTGACGTTAAAAAAGTAAACCAGAGTCACGCAATAAATTAAATGAAAAAGATGTCCACCGAAATTGTGAAAATCGAAAAATTGGAGTATCGAGCCATCATCAAGTACCTGTATTTAAAAGGGTTAAGAGGTAAGCAGATTTACGAAGATATGCTTAATACCCTTGGTGATCAATGTCCTTCGTATGCGACCGTCAAAATTGGAATGCAAGCTTCAAAAGAGGTAAATTTTCCATTGAAGATGATGACCGATCGGGAAGGCCAGTTTCTGTGTCAGTCCCCGAAAATATCGATGCAGTTCATGACATGATTTTATCAGACCGTCGAATTGGGCTAAAACGGATATCTGAAGCACTGAATATTTCATACGAACGCGTTCATCATATGGTTCACGTCAATTTGGACATGAGAAAAATTGCTGCAAAATGGATCCCCAAATGTTTGAATGTTGACCAAAAGCGTGCAAAGGTAGAAGCATCGCGTTCGATCTGTGCTCGATTTGAAAACGATGTAGACTTTTAAACCGAATTGTTACTATGGATGAGACTTGGGTACATTTCTACGATCCAGAAACAAAGCAACAATCGATGGAATGGCGACACTCTGGTTCTCCAAGACCTAAGAAGTTTCGTGTCCAAAATCTGCTGGAAAAGTTCTTGCTTCAGTTTTTGGGATTGCCATGGAGTAATCATGATTGATTTTTGGATAAGGGTAGAACAATAACTGAGATTACTATTCGACATTACTGACCACTCTACGGGAAAATATTAAAGAGAAAAGACGCGGAAAGCTATCCAAAGATGTTTTGTTTTTGCAGGACAACGCCCCTGCACACAAATCTCATGTTGCCATGCAAAAATTCGTGATTTAGGGTTTGAATTACTAGAACACCCCCTTATTCACCCGATTTGGCTCCGTCCGACTATCACCTCTTTCCTCAACTGAAAAAAGTTTAAAAGGTCGTACATTTTCTTCCAACAAGGAGGTAATAGAAGCTGTGGAGGTCTGGTTTGCAGAGCAAGAAGAAAATTTTTTTGAAAGGTCTAGAGACGTTGCAGGTTCGCTGTAATAAATGTATCCAATTAAAAGGAGAATATGTTGAGTAATAAAACATTTTGACATTGAAATTTTGTTTGGTTCTATAGTAGGCTAAGAATTTTTTAATATATCCTCGTATGCTATAAAAAATCGATTAATAAAATTAAAAGTTATAATGTTTCTATTGTATTATTATTTCTTGATCTCAATGAACATGACTCGAAAAATTAACGTAATATTGTCAATAAATAATGGCACCAGTGAAGAAAAATATCAAATCCTGCACGTCTTCATCAAGGTCGCGCTCGTCGTCCTCTGACGAAAAAATGTTGTTAGCCTGGTCATAATTTCTTTTAAGTAAACGACAACTTTTTCCAATCGATTTCAAAGCCGTATTAGAACAGGAAGCCTATAAAGTCACACAAAATACAAACCATTAATAAACAGTCAATTAAGAACACATCATTATCTTTTAAAATAAAAGCAACTTACATTTTTGTTGAATTGAGGTTCATAGGTTGGGGTTTTAAATTGATCCAAATCAATTATTTCTGCCTCATTGTTCTGAGGCAACGCTTTCAATGGTGGTAGAAGTTCTACATTTTTTTCAGGCTGAAACAAACATATAGTCACTTTAATGTGTTTTTTTTTTAAATTATACGTTAAAGAATATAAAAAATATATAGTTTCTTTTAACAAAAAAAATACTTACTGATATCGGCGAAAAGTTAGTATTTTCTATCGGCATACCTTCGGAAGTCGAAACAAGCTGAAACAGCTATATTAAATCAAATAATCTATTGATAATTAAAATAGGAAATACTAACTTGTTCAAAAATCGACATTTCTTTTGAATTGTTATGGATGTTGGTCGATTCGGAGATATTCTATAGAAAAAAATAAATAACGATAACCATTACAAATTATTTTCATCGAAAGCAAAACGTTATTTCTGTATAGTAACAATTTTAAGGGTACTTACGGGAATTGCAATATTGCTCAAAATCACCACTTTGTCTTCAACTGTTGGTTTTTTCTTTAATGATAAACGAGACATTATTAAAACTGTAGTGTTTCACTGAAAAGCAACAACTAATTTGTAAAACTTGAACAACAAGTTTAAACGTAGTAAAAGTGATGAATCTAGTAAAAAACCCTACTGTTTAATTCAGAAAGTATAGAAAGAGATAGAAAAGGAAACGCAATTTTGCATTTGTGAGTTCAACTGTAAATGAACTTATAGACAATTTAAGATCGGATGTCCCAACGTACTCAATTAGCCGACTTTGCACATTATTGAAATAAGAAACCGCACTTCCCGTGAGAATTGTTGCCCAGCATTCTTACGCCAAGTGCATTTTTTTATAATTATTTAACACAGATTTGCAAAATACAGTTTACTCTAAAAATTGTTTTTAGAGGGTACATAAAAACAGGTCAGATAAATTGAAACTTTTATTTATGTCTCATTAACAACAAATATTACAAGTCTTAATTTACAAGAATTTATACTTTTGATTCAAGCGTAACTAACGTTAATAGAGACAAATGTACTCTCATAATCATTTAAATTAGATGAGGACGTACTCTGGACCACAAACAGCCGGGGGGGGGTTTGTGGTTGTGGATTGTTTAAAAAAGAACGAAGGAAAGGGAGGATTGAATTGTAGGTAGGGGAAGAAAAAAAAAAAAAAAAAAAGAAAAAAAAAAAGAAAAAAAAAAAAAAAAAAGAAGGTACATATACTGATTGGTATACTAATTCATCAATCCAGGTCTCAATATTAGTAAAATTTTTTATTAAATTTTGTACTGGATATTGTAAGTAAAACATTGTTGTAAGTTTATACCCCGACACTAATTTCATTATATACAGTTTGTGTGAAGTTTTACGTTCTAAACTCGATTCCCTTAAAATTTCATTAAGTTTCACAATATTTAAGGTTTCATAGTTACGTTTTTCACATATATTAACAATTGTCTGAACATAATTTTCCAATATTCTTCTTTTGTCTAACAAACAGCACAGTTCATTTACACCAAAAAGTCCACCACGAGTAGTTACAAATGAAGTTATCCCTTCAGTGATAACAAAGTCATCTTTATTTACTATGTCGGTGTTATAAGACATAATCAATTTTTTAAAATGGTTTTTGTAAATATCTTGAATTTGTTCTTGGATTTCCATTTCAATTTGCAGTGACGTATCCATTGTTCTGGTTTTGTTAGAAAGCGAAGCACTGTCACTTGATTTCTGGTTAATGAAACAAATATTATCCTAAAAAATTACTGTTCTTCTTTATAAATCATTTACCCCACTAAATGTTATTTATTATGTACATAACCCCACGGCTTTGTATCAGTAATATTCCCAAGCATGCGTTTGTCATCATAAGGGTTAAGAACAACTTTACTTTGTTTCATTGAATATACATCATGCTTTTTAGATTTGATAAACCTCGAGTCTTTTCAATAATGTTTCTATTAAATAAGCAATCTTTATAATCATCGAATGTAACTGCCTTTATAGAATATCTTGTGGACCCTTTAGATTTTTTAAATAATTTTGGTTGAACTTGATCATCAACCCTATAAGCATACATTTTGGATCTCAACCCTACAAATTCTAACATTATTCTACCATTATTCTCATCTTTCATTATACCCGGAATTTTTTTGTTTATTAGTTCAATTTCATATATATTTTGAGGATCATAATCGGAAGTATCAAATCTATTACTGTCTCTCTTAATATATTCATATATGTCATCAACTTTAAAATGATAATTTAAGTTGTCTGTGTCGGTATAAAGTAACTTAGCATTCTGTCTATAGGTGTTCATGACATAATCATACAGTTGGATGCAGTTATTATTTTTTGGTCGTTGTTTAAATTGTTTGAAAGCTTATCTAAGCTTTGAGACATAAAACGGAAAGAATCTATAAACCTGAGAGAAATATTTGTTCTTGAAACTCGTTTCGTAAAAGATATATATATTTTTCTTTATTTATGGGCAACAAATTAATCGTTCCTTCAAAAGATGATGACAATTCTTTTACAATAAAATGTGCGTCATATCCGCTGATGAGCCACGCCCCTGTAAATGCCCATCTGATGTTGATGGTCGTGTACACGAATTTCATTATCTGAAATTGGTTTTTGCAAATATGATATGTATCGGTGTTAACAAAATCATTAGTTTGGGTAACATCAAGGGTACTCATCGGTACAGTTGTTTGTAATTTATCATTACAATAAAAAGCAATACTTTTCAATTCATTTATGAACCAACGAATGCAATCTTGCCCTCGGTATATAGAGAACTTTGATAAACGATTATCGTTCTAGCATTTAAAATAATATGCTACACTATACGGAATATGTTTTGATATGATGAAGTTTTAGATTTTTGTAACAACTGATTCGTTTCACAGCAATCTTCTAAAATACATTCTAAGTCGGCATAAATGGAGAAAGGAACTTTTTCTTGGAAGCGATAATTTTTAAAAGACAAAAACTTGTCTGCTTCTTTAGGCAATTTTATTCTACAATTATTTACTTTTATACAGTTCACCTTATGTTTTCGAGCAAAATCTCTGAAGTAAAGTAATTCAAACAACGTTCACATATGAACATTTTATGTGAATTACGGGATAACTGCTTCGACAAAAGGGCCGACATGTTTTTAATCCAAACGAAATGAAACAGTAAAAATTTATCATCTAATACGTTATTAATAGAATTGAAGGTTGAACTTAACGACAACATTAACAAGTTAATTACCTTAACATCTTTTTCAACGTTAGTGCTGAGCGAACAAGGCAAAATTTTTTTATTTTCTATGCAATAAAGATTAACAGCTAATTTATTAAAATGTTCAAATTTTCGTATGTCTTTTATTGTGATAGGAAATTGAATACCGTCATAATTTAACACATCACTGAAATGAGGATAGGAGGACATTCTATTAGAATTTTTGTTGACTGGGAATAGAGCCGAAACTAGAGCCCAAAAGAAACAATTACTATCATTATTTTGAACATTAATTATAGCATGCTTATTTTTAATAAAATTTGGGACGGATAAGTATGTTGAGTATCCTACTTTTAAAGGGTCATATCTGTTGATGTTAACTTTGAAACCTAAGATTTCTAATAAAACCCAACCAGAATCTTTTTCAGAAAATTCTTGCAATTTTGTCATGAGTTTATCTGTGACGTTGTCATGATACCATTTTTTCAAATTAGTAGAACAATCAATGGGATAATTTTTAGTAGGAAACGTTTTTAAATCTATCTCTCCATTATTAGGTTTTATAAAATTGGCCGATAAAATTACGTTTACTTTAATCATAAAATCTGTTAAAGCTTTTTTAATTTTAATTGAAAAACATTTAAATGATTTATTAAAAAAAACTAGAGGATCCTTAATGTCAACGTTTGATATCATACCAGTTCTTATTCTGTTATTGAACACGAATCGACGTCTTCCCACTTAACGTTTCCAAAACAGTTGATTCGGGACAACGAAAATTTTCTAATACTATTCAAACAAGATATTAAGAATCTGCGTCCTGCGTATGAAGACATTGTTAGTACAGATTTAACGTTTGAAGAGATTTGTTCATTATGTTGGGAAAACCCATACGATTTTTTAGTTATGGATAAACAGAGATCTATTGATTTAGGACGGTATAGGAAAGGATTTGATATATTTATTCAACCTCTGGGTTCTAATTAATAGGCACTATTAACAATTCTTTAACTACTTATTAAATTATTGGAAAACAATTTTATAGAAGCGTTTAAGTGGCAGTTTAAAAGCGATAAAACGTTTAAAAAAGTCTCTCTCTGTTAAACGGTTACAAGTGAACGCTTCAGCGGTTGAGTCGGTTCCTCTTAGTAACGCTTTTTGCGGTTAAGTCGCTTTGTTACATTATTGTACATTTTATCCGAAATGTAATAAATTATGAATTCTGGAAGCAATCATTAAAATGAAATAGAATTAACTAAAAGGTTAATTAGAAAACGAGAAGAAGTAAAACGAAAATTAGAGTTACTAAAACAAGGTGAGGATATTCAGGAGAATGCCTTTCTTCCTATTACTAAACGTTAAAACAATATCCGATTATTTAGAAGGTAAACAGCTTATTCTGTAGTGGTACACTTAGCCTTGCAAAATTGAAGAGCAAAACTGATTCCAGTCTGAGTATTACTCCTTCATTAAAAACAGAAGATAGATTGAATTCTAAAATATCAAAGATTAAGTCGCAAATAAGCTCACTAAAAGATGATAAAGTATCTTTGCCGGACTATGATGATGAGTTTCCTCGTGATGCAACTTCCACACCTAATTTAAATGAAGAAGTTTATATTGCAGAACCAACTGAAAACGATGATTTAGAGAATTATAATTTGGAAGGTTTAATTAATGAATCTGTTAACAAGTAAAAGGAATATAGAGCATATTATTGATACCAAGGATTATGAAGAATACTTAAATAGCTTTGATGAATTACCCAGAAATTATATCGATGCTATGATTTGTGATACCAAAGGAGAATTTGATCACAGAACTGGAATAAGACATGACAGTTTTGAAGAAAAATATTACATAGGAAGTTCAAAAGTAGACTTTATAGGATCTGACATAAAAGTAGATGATCAATATTTTAAGGGAACTCCAGGGTTATATGAACTGTTGTTTAAAAACCAACCTACAAAATACACGGACAAAGATCTATACGCGTATAAAGATATTTTAGATATCAGCAACGCATGCAGAAATAACTTTAATCTAACAAACAAATACTTGGAACAAAGTCAAAGAAATATAGAACTATTATAGGTCCTTTTTATATTTCAAACAACCAATGAGAGTTTATGAGACAGCAAAAAGAACAAATGTGAAATTAGGTACAGGGATGTTAAAAGAGGTTAGCGGTGCACCTTTCGATTACGTATATTGGGATGACCCTAATGAGTTGGTTGACTTAAATTATTAGTTGCATCTCAGGCTGCTGGTAATACAAGTCACAGAAACGAAATTGTATCGATAATAGAAGAACTTCAGGAAGCAGGTATAATCTACTAAAATGACATTGGATAAATTTGGACGACATATAATTAAACATTCTCAAGTATCTGTTGTTAATCAAGAAATGTTTTACAACCACATATTAACGTTTACCTCTACTAATATTTTTAATAACAAGTACGTACTAACTCCAAATAACACTGACTACGTATTTCCACTACAATATGGAATAATTGATAATATATTGATAAATAGAAATGATGTCTTTATTAATATAAATGATAATACTTTATCAAAAGAAGAACTATGCTTTACAATTAAATGATGCTATATCATTCCTATTGGAAACCATGACACGACCTTCAAATGAAGAATGTCAGTTAATTTGAAGAAGATTATTATTCAATCTAAGAGTGTGCGGTCGTTTGACAATAAATTATCTTAAAACACATCTAAAAATATAAAGCTACTTCAACGGATAAAACCTTGTTGGTTGAAATAATTCTTAAATGTCCAATTAAATTTAAAGATAATCAGTATTTGTAATGGCACCACTAAAGCAACTTAAAAAATATAAGGCTTCTACGATTAAAAAAGACGTGGTTTCAGAATTACACAAACTAGCAAGAATTAACTTTAAAAGACGTCGGGTCATCGTAAAAGGTATTAATGAAACTCTACAAGCCGATCTCGTTGAAATGATTCCTCATGCGAAACAAAATAATAATTTTAAATACATACTTGTTGTAATTGATTGTTTTTCTAAATACGTTTGGACTGCTCCTATAAAATCAAAAGATAGTAAAGATGTAGCAAAACGTTTCAGACCTTGATGAAGAAAAATAATATAAATCATTATAGTACTTTTAGCACAAAAAGACATCGATAGTAGAACGTGTTAATTTTACTTTAAAAACTTATTGTGGAAACAGTTTAGTTTGCAAGGACACTACAAATGGCTAAATATTTTAGAAAGCATAACAAACCGATAAAACATAGCAATTGAGATCACAGATCACTAACCCCAATCTAGGGTGTTGCATTAAATTGAGGGCAAAGGTCTTTAGCCTACCGCGCCCCCGCACCTTGCTTCTTCACCCGAGTCGCCCCGATCGACCCCGAGCCGGTCCGAACGCCCCCGATTGTCCCCGATCATGCGCACACGCCCCCGGTGGCAAACGAGGGCAACCGAAGTTCAAATTCCCCCACTATAAGTTCAAATTTCGCGCCGAAAGTGAGGCAGGAGCGGCACTATTACACTACTAACGGCTATTAGAAATATAATTAGATGAAACGTGGACGACGGTTAATGGCAAACAATATGTTTATCCAAAGTAGTAAAGATCTTTGCTTTTATGCAATTTTTCTATTTTTGTTAAAGGGCCATCAAACACAATTATGGTGACATTTCGAGCTTTCTAGTGAGTGCTTACTTACTTACTTACGAGTACAATGTCACAGTATTTTCGTTCTTTACATATTATGATATTGACTTGAGAAAGTGGACACCAGAGCACGAAAGGAAATAATAATAGGAACATTTATGTGTACTGCAGTAATTCAATTCAATTATAAAGTTTTCTCCCTGTAGGTGCTCAGAATGAACTTCGATAGATTATTATTATCCACTTACAAAACAATAGCATAAACTTAAATTTGTACTATTGACTCTAACCCAATACTTCATGAATCCATACTTCGTTCATTATATAATAATATAAACTATTATTTAAAAATCAAAGCAAAACCTTGTTAATAATGTAAATATCGGATTATTGTTTTTTAATTGAATTTATTTTTTTGTTAAAACAAGTAGTTGTGTCAATTGAAAAAAGAAAATAAATGATATAAAACGTTACTTAACAATAAGATACAATAAAACCAAGAAAAGTGACTCAAAATTCTTATGAAAATGAAAAAATTATAGTAGATTATAGCCTAATTTTTACTTCAAGTCTACCAGTTAAAGATTATGTCACCTCTTTTTGATGAAAAATTATTTTTTTTTGTAAGCACAGATGATTTTGGTCCGGTTATGCTCTTTGTATTTGAATTAGACTATAGTTATAACGTATTTCATTTACATTGTATTGCACGTGTGTTCAGGGTCAAGTTTGTTGGAATATTGTTTTTAGTCATTTGATACTTTTCTTAATTCAGAGATATAAAAGATCGCCACGTTCAAGCAATTAGGTTGTTGTGGAAAATGCCGATTTCAAAGTTCTCACCAGTCGATTTCTTTGAATTCTACTTCGCATTTCGCGTTTAGTGTGCTGGATCAAGGGTGTCTTTGTTTTCTTCTACGAATTACGGTCGGTATGAGCCGGCGTTATCAGCTAAATTAACGATATGTTTGTTTAAAAGAGAAATAACACACGGCTTTGCGCCCACGGTCGAAAATTCCAGGTAAGCGGTTTCGTTTGTTAATTCTAAGAAAATTGTAACGCAGTAATTTTTTGTAACGTTGGTGGTGTGGAAAAAAACCAATGAGAGGGGTGACGCTTTCTTACCCCATGTTAGTTTTTTAGTTAGTTCTTAGGTAGACTCACGACGAGCGACATGTAGCCAAATAGTGCGGATTAATGTTGTTTAATTAAAATTAATACAACCGCCTAAGTATCGTTAAACGCCGAATAATGTAAGTTTAAACGCAAACTTTTCGAGGGCGCGAGTGAAAATTACGTTTGATGTGTATCCACAAAAAGGACCTCTCGTTCGTGGCCGTGAAGAGAATAACGTTTGATTAATGTTGAAATCAAAGTAACCGCTCTGCGGATGGTGAACAATGTCTTGTGCACACGAAATTTTAATTAAGAAACATGCGAGTTATGGGCATGTTAGACGAGATTTCGGATTAAAATCTATGGTTCCTGGTGGATGATTTTGGAAATAAATGGATCCAAGTGGATTAATCTGCAATAAATGGATCATCTTCCGCATTTTGTATTAGAAGAAAGAAGACAGTTAACGTAAGTACTTTTCGTTTCTTCAGAGGCTGTCGCGTTGGACAAATTCGTGTGCGCGAATATAAATTAGGGTAGGTCGCGTAAGTAGGTTAGATTGTGAAGCATATTGTAATAAATTATCGGCGGTTCCATTTGTATGGACCCCATTCTGTACTGTATGATCGTTTAGTATTAGGGGCGTCGTATGCAATTAGATTATTTGGTACCCTGGTGGGACACGTGCACGTAACGATGTCTAATCGCTATTAATTTTTTCTTTATTAATAATTATAAGTTAATAATCTATTCTTAAATCATGAATGTAAATGCTTTAAAATCGGACGAACTAAATGAGGAATTACGGTTTCGTAATATAGATTCATGTTCATTATCTGTTGATCAAAAAAGAAAATTGTTGCGATCTAGATTAGCATTAGAAAAATTAAATTCATCTTTAATCAGATCTTACGAGCCTATCAATTACGATACGAAAATTGAACTTGATGTTTGTGCGGCAAAAATAACTGAATTAGAAGGTTTAGTTAACGAATTTGTTACAAATCCATCTCCTCCATCTTTTCTAGACTTAACACTCGGTTAGTGCATTTGTTTGGTAAATTAGATAGATTAAAACCTGAAGAATCATTTCAAAAACAGCATAGCATGTTTGTTTCTCGTTGCTTAGACTTAATTGACACAATTGGAAATTCTTTTGAAAATATGCAATCTTATCCGGTTAGTACGGTAGACAATCAATTAGTAGAAAATCAAAACGAGTCATCTGATGATATTCCGGGTGCTAGTTCTACTAGAATTGGCGCGCGTGTGTCTTTAGTGGTCCAAATCAAAATTTAAATGAATGTAATCCTAATCATGATTCTTTAAATAGTCGAATGCCTGAGGATGATTTTCATACTCAGCATCGTATCCAAACGTTGCAACAAGAATTAGACAGACTTCATCTTAGCAGTAAAATTAATAGTGAAGATATTTATTCTAAATCTAAGACAATTCCAGTTTGTAAATGGGGACTTACATTTTCGGGAGATACTACAATTTTGGTATAAATTCGTTCTTACAGCGTGTCGAAGAGTTGCGTATTGCTAGACATGTTTCTAAACAGCAATTGTTTGATAGTGCTGTAGATTTATTTTCTGGGCAAGGTTTAATTTGGTTTCGAGCTGTAAAATCTCGCATCAGTAACTGGGACGACTTAGTTGAAAAATTAAGGTACGATTTTCTTCCGAGTAACTTTGACGAAGAACTTTGGGACGAAATTAAGAGACGCAAACAAGGGCAAGACGAAAACCATCAATTTTTATAGCTTCTATGCTTAATCTATTTGAACGATTAATTGATCGACCTTCCAAACCAAAACAAGTCATCTATATTACGCGAAATTTACAACCTTATTACGCTACTCAGTTATCTTTGGTAGATGTTAACGATATTGATCATTTACAAAAACTTTGTAAGCGACTTGAGGAAACTCGATTACAAAACGTACGCTATCGCAATCATAAACCTGAGCAATCTTTTAAATTAGAACCGGACCTCATGTACAAACCCCAGTCACACAAAAATCAAGTCAGCACATCTTCTTGTACAAATAAAATTCCACCAACCGGAAATAGGGCTCAACCTAATACAATTTGTTTTAACTGTCGTAAAACAGGCCATTCTTTTCATACTTGTTCTCAAAGTTTGAAAATTTTTTGCTTTGTTTGTGGACATGCGGATTCTTATTACTCCAACTGCCCAAAATGTCAGAAAAAACTAGTATTACGGAAGTTTAGTTTCAGCCGATCACTTCCGTCGTTTATTAATTCTAAGGCTGAAGACACTTCTTGAGTTCTTGGTTAAAAACTGTAAGAAGTTTTTACAAAACCTACGTTGTTGCGTCGAGTTTTATTCATAAAAACAAAGACAATCGTCCTTACATTTGTTTAAGTACAGAGGTACCAAATAATTTGTCACGCTTTATCGCAAACAAATTAACAATAATAATAATCTCACTTACGTTAGTTGTATTGTTACTAACAAAAATTAGTGAAATTTTGATTACTTGAGTTTTTGCGAATATAATATAATAATTCCCATTCGATAATGAAATTGTGTACTGCTGATACGGGTTATCGCGTCCTCAGGCGCGTTACGAAATAACTTGACCACACGTAGATTTGCGAAATACATTTATTTCAAATGTACAGTAAAAGGGTTAAGTAATAACCCTCACAAAAACAACTTAAATTGATATTATGGACAATTTGATATTAAGAAAACTGTTGCGAATAAATGCAATATAATCCGTCAACGACGGTTTCGTTTTCAAAAATGATCCCCACTCAGCAATTTATCAATTGCTAATCCATAAACGCACAAATTCGTTACAGGACTCCGGGCAGTTCCCGTGTACTTGTTTGTATTTTGTTTATTTTGTTTAAACGTTAATAGAGAGAACCGTCAGTGTGAATTTTCTCTTTTATTACCGCAAGTGTTTGCTTTTCTCACTTGTCTTTAGTAAGAATTTGTCTAAAGAATTAAAAGATTAGGGTGGCGCCTGGCAACACCGATTGTGACATAAGGTATGGACTTTCAGCCTTCGAATGGTGAGTGAGAGACAAATCCTAACCCACCCCATGCCGCTAGCTAGCCGGCATATTCGTTTGCTACCAATTTGATTTTCAAATTTCGTGGTGTAATAATTAAACACTCTAAACAGCAATTAAACCATTACAATGGCTCAAAAATAAAAAAGAAAGGCAAAAGCACTGCAATTAAAAAGATTAACAATAACTATCATAACATCAATGTTATAATTTCAGGGGGTTGGCTTATCGCTTATCCCTTTGAATCACAACAGTATCATTAGCAACTCTGCACAACCTCAATTTTTGTTATAATTTCTGGGCGTTGGGTTACCGCAATAAACTCAAGCGTTCCCTTTGAATCATCCAGGCCCCACATTTTTACTAAATCAACCCACAGTATCATTATTTTAGGGCGTCACAACAGTTCATTAGCAACTCTGGCCCAACCTCAGTTTTTGTTATAATTTCTGGGCGTTGGCTTACTGCAGTAAACTGAAGTGTTCCCTTGGAATTATTCTTACCCCTCAACCTTACTAAATCAACACACAGTATCATTAGCAACTCAGGCTCAATCTAAAATGTTATAATTTTATGGCGTCGGCTAAAGTTGGGTGGTCTACGTAAAGTTCTGAAGCAACTCTTAACAAAACTTAATTTTGATATTTTTTCTGGGCGTAGCCTTTCAGCACTGAACTCATCTGGTTTCTTTAAATATAAGAATGTTATCAAACTTGCTAAATCAACCCAGAATAGTTCAAGCCATCAAATTTCTTCTTCTTTATCTCGTTGTTTATCCCAGTAAACTCATTTGATTTTCGTAGTCTCTTTTTACTCAATATCAGAAGTCACGTTAATTAAAAATGTATGTTGTTGAGACAAAACAAACAAGCAAGAATAACATAAACCCAAACTCGGTGCAAGTTAATTTAATTGGTAATTTGTTGAGCTTAGTGGATGCAATTATTGTATTGTGGGATAATTTATTTAAAACAGAAGATTAATTTTGCGAACATACACTAATTACAACACGTAAACACAGCTAATCTTATAATAAAGTTATGTTATATGATTGAGGTTAAAATACGCGAATGACTAATAATCGTTATGAAGGTGAAGTGATTTCGGGGATATTGTAAGAGAAATGACCATAATTAATAATAAACTATTAAAAAAAACCCCAAGTAATTAGAAATATGTACCTTTTGTAAAAAGTATTGAATTTATCTGTGAAAGCGTTTAATAATAGGGGGCGATGATTGACAAAAATACCACGTAAAAGAAGCGCAGAAGTTTAACCTGCGTTAAAAGATTATAGATATACTTGTAAAAAATATATACTATTTGCTTACCGTGTAAAAACAAACTATTCAGTGTAACCATAACCATTAGATGTTGTTTCAAAATAATTTTGCTTACTACTCACTATACTTTTTATCTTCGACGCGCGTAAAATACGATACTCTCGGTATTATAATAAAGATGAAAGTTTGGGGATCATTGAGAAAATATCTACATGTATAAAAAAATTAAGAATAAATCTCTTATTAATGAAAACCTGGAAAAATAAAATCATCAGTTTGGTCCCTAATATTAATATATACAAAAAGCAAAAATGATATATGAGTTTTTAGTAATTGTGAAATTGATTAAAGTTTAAAAGTAAAAAAAAAATTATTGAATTAAAGAGTTCGTTTTAAAAATAAATTAAAATTTAAATAATATTTAGTTTCTGGACAAGTACTGCAGTATTTAATGAGAACGTTTACAATGTTACCCCGAAGGCGGTGTTCACCAACTTACAATGATACTTAAAACTGTTTTGGAGTTTTATGAAAAAGCTTACTATTAATTTTATAATGTCTAATGGAAAAAGCAATGATTGCGTAAACAATAATCTTATCATTTACACTTCTATGAAAAGTTATATTAGAATTTCTGCAGTTTTGCATTTCCTCTAATGTAACTTAGGTATATAACAATATCTACCTTCTTCGTATCAAGTTGGAATAATATAAAATTCCTACCTTTTTAGCGTCCTCCCTCAACAAAAAATTACTATAAACTAAATATTGTATTGTAAGAAAATGTATCGTTACTAAAATGAGTAATGCATTTAAATCAAGTTTTGATATCTTGTTACTAGTTTTTATCAAACACGAATTATACAAATTGACTTATTCAGTTTATTTATTGTAATCCAAACATTAATCTTAGGTTGTTACCTTAAAATATGTGTAATTTACTTGCAAAGAATCTTTTGATTAAATCCTTGAAAATAAAGTGGAAATTTACTGTATCAGGGTGGACAAATTTAATTGAGGGCCACAATTATTTTAAAATAGCCTTATTGTCATTGAGATATCAAAAAGCAACAAAAATTGTAACTATACAGGGTCTCACAGATTTTAGTAAACAGAGTGCAACTCTTCACTCTGTATATGCACGAGAAAATGTTTCAAATAAAATTGCATGGTATCGTGAAGTCTAAAGAAGATAAACCTTAACTTTTTAAAAAGAAACATCAGCATACAAAATTAACATTTGCCTTTCAAAAGTAGAAAACCATCGAGAATATGTTTTATTTGAGTTTTTTATATAAATTTTACTGTAATAAAATATAGGTTTCCAATTAAAAAAGTAAAGTTGACCTTCTAATGACCTTCAAGATGATTAAGTAGTGATAAACTAATTACTTTAACCAACTTTTATTTGAAACATTTTCATGTAAATACACCCGGTGAAGCAGTTGCAGTCCATAAACCAAAATCTGGGACACTCAGCATATTGTTCATCAGCTAACCATAGTCACATTTTACAACACGTTTGCAAGCGACCAGCAAATTTATGTGCACTAAGTGGTAAAAAATGATCTTTAAGTAGTTTTTGTCTCACTGTTGTATGCAATTTGTGGGTTTTTTTACTTGTAATGTGACGCCTTTGCTAGCTGCTGGCAAAAGTGTTAAAAAATGTGAGGTTGTGTAGAAACCTAAATTCCATTGAAGTTTTATCGATTAAAGAAATATTAATGTTGACTAGTTTTGGCCAAAACTATGCCATTTTCAAAACTTATCACTAATTTACACACATGATGTGAAAGCAACTTATGCGTTGTATTTATATTCACACTATCATATAAAATGCACCGCCGAGAAACAATATTGCTATGAATTTAAAATTTGGTAAAATGTTGATCCAAAGCTTAGTAGAAAGGAATTGTGCTTTCTGTTTTTTTGTATACTTTGGTAGCTAACAATGTCAATAACTTTTTCCATAAGATTAACTAAATATCGACCAAAAACGGACAGTGCTTTTCAAACATTTTCTTACATTAACGCCATAGAACGCCTCCACTAAGACAACATCAAAATTTTTTTTGAGTTTGATAGAAGCCAAATTAACGGTATGAAAGAAGCAGGTATTCTTTTGTGAAAAAGTCAATCGTGACCACACTACCATTGTACAAGTTTTGTCTACATGGTTAGAACAAGGTATTAGACCACATCGTCCCGCTGAAGATCTCAACTTAGCAGCGAGGTTGTGAAGATTGACTTCTTAGGCGGAAAGCAATACAAGACAGATTTCAAAATACAATATCGTTGTTGAGGATTAAACGAGAGTTCTTACAGGCAAATTTCATATTTTAGGCAACATGCGTACCGTCCAAATTGACGTTTTCTCTCACCGCACCACATAAGACTGTCAGACTGGCATGGTGCCAAGAACGACATAGTAGTAGAGTGAAATTGTCTTTGGTAACGAATTTAGATTTTGTAAGTGATCAAATGGGTGCGACGATTTCGGGAAAAACGAGAAAATTTCCAGTTTACCAAAAACCTGGTACAATAATTTAGGGTGCAAAAGGTATTGGTGAAGATCATGGTAATGCCAATGGTTTTATAACCAGTGCTGCTGCTATTTATCCAGACGTTACCAGATGTGTCTTTCAACAAAATAATGAAAAGCTACACACTGCAAAAATTAAACAAAGGCCGTAGCGCGAAGCACAGTTGCAAATCTATCTTATCACCGAGTGAACACGTACGTCTTCAACGGTTGCTAAAACATTCTGATAATTTAGACGATCTGAGACATTAGTTTCCGGTTGCGTGGGATAAGATATCACACGAGGACATAAACCACCAGATCCAAAGCATGTCACAAAGGATAATTACCTGCATTGCTGGGTGTGGGAATGCGACAAATGATTAATTCTCGTTCTCGCTAATTTTACCACAGTTTGAAATTCGTAGCTTCATTTACTTTTGGCACGTAAAAACGAGTGTACCTTTCGTACAAAAACAAAAGTTTTAGCTTAAAATACGGGGTCTAAACAATAGGTTTATAACAACCCATTGCAAAATTACTTTTTTATAACCTATAAGAAAATGGTATTTTTGCGACAATTTTTAGACCAGAAACTTGAATTTTACCACTCTAGTCCGGAAAATAAAAGACGGAGCAGTAAAATAACATTACCAATCCTAGTCCCGTCTTATAAAGCAAATAATTTATTTACTGTTAAGACACAAGTATAATACACTTTTATCCAACACTTCCTTCTTAAAAAACCCGAAAATTTTATGCTTAGTAGTCTATGATCATTTCATTGTTGTTGTGTTTTGCTTTGTCCGTTTGTTGGCAGCAAATTATTATTTGAGAAAAATTAAAAAAAAACTTCGATACTTGGAATATTGATGTAGATGAAAATGAAAAGTTCTCTTTCTAAAAAAATTGCGAGAGATGTTGAAGAATCCACATCGAGTGTGTAACCAAAAAAATCCAGAAATACTTTTTACAAAAAACTAAGTAATTTCAATAACTGGAAACAGGCAGAACCACCTAATAAAAATATTTAATGATGAAGGTAGGTAGATTTTGTTATATGACAATGAAATTTAACTTAGTAAGTTTACTTCCTCCTTAATATTTTATCTTTTTATAGGAGGGGCAGGGTAAACACAAACTCTATAAGAAGGTAAACTACTTTAAGAATAAAATTTAATTTTGTCCGTTTAATTATTGAAAAATATGTTATCAGTAAACTAGTGTTGTCTAAATTCTGGTCTGAAACGGTTGTTGGTTAGAATTTCTACCTAACGTTTCGCTAACGCATCTCCGATGTTGGTTGTACACTGATGATTTCTGTTTCACAAGTTGTATGTATACTGGTTCTATGGCGAAGGAGCTTGCATCGCGGTAGTAAATCCCGGATTTTCGTAAGATGCTGTTCGGGTGTACATGTAGATTGGATTCCAAATCTAGCCGAGTCTCGGGGTTTCTTTCTTTTGTTGAAGTTTTTGGAATGTTTATGGATCTCGATGGTTTCTATAACCAATCTGTTGTGTAGCTGCTGCTAGTAACTTAGAGCTCTTAAAGAGTATCTTGTAATCGCGAATACGAAACGCATGTTGTTAGGGTGTCACCACACGGCAGTTTGTTAGATGTTCTTTAAGCCTACTTCTCATCAATATTTTGATGGTTTGTATGTATACTTTACCACAAAAACAAGGTATATGGTAAAGTTAAGCTAAAATGAGTCGTCCTTTGTTGAGCTGAATATTCTTGATTGGTTTGATGTCATGCCTCATTAGAGTTCTTTCTATGCGGTCTGTGATTTTAGAAATGTATGGCAGATATACGTGGGCGGTAGTGAGTTGACTGCATTATCTATGTACCAGGACCATGTCACTGGTTTGTATTCCGCGGTCGTGATGAGTTTCTTCTAAGTCTCTCAACTTTACTCAAGACAGTTGCTCATCGTATTGGCTTGATGACAATGACAATGATACTCTGATGAATACGGTTCGATAACGTACGATACATTCAGTACCTATTTTTCCTTTTCAAGAGGAACCTTAATATTGCGACGACGGGGTGCTATATAATTATAGTGGTCGAGTTTATAAATTTGAACTGCTGCAACTGTCATAGGATGATCAGTAATACGAAGTCATTGACAGCCTAGTATCTTCTTTGTCCCCAGGTTAAAAGGTGTTTGGCTTTACGTTTCCAGTTGACCAGACGTGTTGGAAGTGGGTGTGATGTAGTTGTAACGATTACCAAAGGTGTTAGTACGGCAACTGCGACCAATAGTTTCTTATCCTGATCCTACTACCATTAACTATTATCTGTTGGAAAGTAGTTACAAGTTTGATGCCGCTTCTCAATAGTTTCATTTCATTCATGGGGTTGTTATTTAAGACGTCAATGGGTTTATCTTGTTGTACGCATTAACACTAATTAACATCGACCAAACTTATAAAATATTTTTTTAAATATGTCAAAGATCTTAATAAGATACGATAATAACTTATAACTAACAACATCATTAAAATTTGTAAGTGTTATAGTTGATCCTCTTTCCTGAAAAGAGAGCTAAAATATGCATGATTCTTGTTCTGAAGTTAAGTAAAGCAATAGTATGTCTATGTCGTTTGAATCCTTTTTGACATTTGTCTACAGTTTACTCACGGTGTAGGAACTTAAATTGTAGTTTCGGAGATCAAATGTTACTACTGTGCTGCATTGTAGAGACGCTGCTGGTTTTAGTGTGATGATGCGGGATATTTAAATTTATATGATTTGTACTCGAAACCGAAGTTTAAGCTACTACAAATGTTGTTGCTATCAATTACTTAATTGATGATCAAAAGCACAATATCTTTGAGTGGGTCGTCAAATGTATCAAAGGTATTTTGAAGTAAATAGATAAAACGTCATTTCTTTGTTTGATGACCGACATCAGAAGGTGTACGCGACAATTTTTTAACAAAAAATGTATAAAAACCAGGATGGTAAAACATGTACCTATTGCAAAATGGGATCACATTGTTAATGCTTATAAAATTGATTTACCATTTCGGACGATTCAGAATAATGAAGAAATTACCTGGCTTCGATCTTATATCATCAGAAATTAGGAAAAAATGTCATGCGGCTAAAATTAATTTTAACCTTAATTTAATTATGTGTGTGTGTTATAGTTTTAAAAGTTTTTTAATCATTGCCTAGTCTGAAGATGACGTTTTATATCACAACGTAGAAACAAGTGTTTTCTTTATTTCTCTTTTTAATTTACATTCAATATAAATTAGAAACAAAATTTTGTATCGGTTTTTGATTTTGATAATTCATAATTAACAACAATTTGGGTTTTTTTGGTACAAAAGAATATATATTTCCCGCGTTTTTAGAGTAGTTAGTGCTACAATGTAGAGGGCGCACAACTCCCATTACCGCTGTAATGCATTACAGATTCCCTTCATCCCGAAGGGGTTATTTATTTATGAGTTTATTATGCCTACTTTAAAGCTATAATGAACTACAAATACTAGTATTCGACATTTTCTTGTCGAACACCTTGAAACATGAATTGTTAGTGTCTACTAAGAAGTATTCTATTTAAATTTTGCAAATCGTAATTCAGTAATTATAGTTTGAAGGTATCCTTGATAGTTTTGCATCTACAAATTTTAATACTAAAGAAAATTATTCTAAAAGTTTTATAAACCGTGAGTACTTCGATCGTTCGCATAACGACGCTCTTATTGTGTTTTCATCACGTTTAGATCAGGAAAAGGAAGAAACCCAGATAGATTTTTGGTTTTCTTTTTTCCTTGGGTGTGATTCCCGTCTGTTTCGGATGTAATTGTTCGTGACTAAAATTCTATTGGAAAACAAGTAGTTTGTCTGAATCCTGATGGGGAGAACCTCCTTACTTACAATGAACGAATCTCTTAAAAACAGTCGACGATTTACCAACAAAAGTTCTGAAGATAATGAAAGTTAGTGAAACCTACAGTTTCTTTTTCTTTTGGTGTTAACTTTTTGCATCAGTAGTTATTTATTATTTGAACACCACCCGCTCTGCGCAATAAGTTTTCTTAATCTGAGATTTTAACATACATACATGGTACCTCATTCACGTATGTTTGTCGAAATCGATAATATAATTTTTTTCCTTTACTGACATAACGCTACTTATAATTCTTTAGTGTATGAATACTCACTATTTGTTTTAGAAACTTTTCAACAAAATTCAAGTATGCATTCCTACCAACCACGAAACAACAATCATTTAAGATCATACTCTACAAAATCTTTATTCTTGTTTAAATGTTTAATTCAACCACTTTGTTACAAAACATTGACAACATCTTAATGAAATATGTTTTATATCTTTTCAAACGTATTTGGTTTTGTAAGAAAAATATAATAAAAGTAACTATTTACTTTTTTGTGGTAATTTTTTTTCTTATGTTGTAAATTTTTTTGTCGTTCGCTTTTGAGATAGGGGTTTCCAAAATTTTTATATAATGGGACTTACCCAAATGAGGTGTAAACAAACGGGCGACACCTATTAATTAATTTATGTTATTTTTATATTTTACAATTTAATTTCTTTGACCAGAAGGTAAAAAATCCCAAACGATAAAGAGAGAATATTTCGGAAACACACAAAATACAGAACAAAATTTATTACATAATAAAATGAATTAAAAAGAGAATATTAATAAATTTTAAATAGTTAATAACTGAATTAATGTAAAAATAACTAAATATTCTAAGAATTATTTTATTTGAAAATGGATCCATTTCTTACAGATAGGTACATTAAATATTCATTAATTTTAAAATGTAAAAATAAAGAGAAATTGATACTTTTTGCAAAACGATTTGCAGACCGCGTCCGCAGGCAACGCGATATTGATATTGGTTGTTAACAACCAAGTACCTTTACCCATATTAATTATTTTACGTTATTTAAACAGTTACATAATATTTATCGTATCGGTTTTTTTTGACTTTTTATAAAAATTTTATCAAGTTACTACGTACTTACAATCTCCTAGACGTTTATTTTAGTTTTCGTACAAAATGCTTTATGTCGCTACACACTCAATACGCTTTTACATTTTTGTTAGTACCTGAACAAGGAGGAATTCTGCGCGAAACGCTTATTCCAAATTTTATTTTGAATTAAATTTCATAGAATTGAAGTTTCTTTCGCGTTTTTCTTAAAAAATACAATAAAGTAATTTGGGTTTCAATCCATTTTTATTAGGTATCTTCTATAATTTTATTTCAAGCGTAAAACTACCTTTTTTATATTTAATGTTTATCTTTTTTATTAACATAGAAAATTGAACGTGCTTGATATGTATAATTAATATTTAAAGTATTAACTTTATACTGTTTTGTTGTAAATAGAATTTTTTAATTTTTCAAATTATTGTTGTCCTACTTTGCCCTGACGAATTAAAGTTTAAAAAAATGCACGTGAAAAGATTACTAAATCTGACACTTATTGACCTCTACACTTGAAAACTATAGTCATTTCCGATTTTTGAGTTGATTTTGTTTTCAAATGCGTTAACCATTATTTATGCAATCGCCACAATATAGCACGCAAAACTTGATACTGTCACGCAACGCACGCAATATTGTTATTAAGCGAAAGCAAAAATGTCATTACACAAAATCTATATTAGTTTAGGTCATCTGCTAATTATATTAGCATACGTAATTGAATTTCTAATTTAAAAAGCTTAAGCGTTTAATCGATCAGCAACATTCTATACTGTTTTAAGCTTTTAAATATTTCGTTTTGTTTTGTTATCGTTATCACTGCAATAAATTACGATTACAAGGAACGTTTGCTTGCGTTTCCTGTCGTTACATTCCTATATAACTTATTTTCTTCCGCAGGAACGTACTATTTTCACTTAGATTTGGACGTGCTTACATTTAAAGCTTTATGAAACTTCTTAAAACTTAATGATTTTCGTAACTCAGTCATAGAAAGATTAAATTATTTTGTAGTTTCTGATTTGCGAATATTCGGGTCAATATAAAAACGAAATGGGGTAACGTGACCGTAATTATGTAAGCCATAAGCTCGATGCAGAGAAGTAATCAGATGCTTAAATTTTCATTTTTGATTGATGCGGACTTTTTAAATTTTACCTTAACTTATAATCACTATTTTATTCAAGAGTACGTTGTCAGGCTCGGGTGATTTTCGGTATGAATGTGTAATTTTTATTGTGAAGGTGTAAGCTTTGATAAATCATTATTTTTTAGTTGGCTTATTTTAGATTTTATTTTATTTTTAAGGGTTTCAAACGAATGAATTGTTTGTTAGAGCGCTGTTTAATGTGTTAATGTAATCAATATAGTTTTTTTGTTATTATCGAAATAAATAGGGTAGATTGTTGAATAGTGAGCCGGTTGGGAACAGTGAACCAGACCGTTGTTATTTTGAAATAGAGTGGCTTTGCCGCTCTTGACGATCGTGTCAGTTCGCGTCATATGCGAGCCCCTCTCAGTCGAAATGGAAGGATACGCTTACGCTAGTTTAAGACTATTTGTTATGCAAACGTAATACATTATTTACATTAACGCGAATGATACGACAAAGTTGTCGTAATTGTGTTTCTTCATTGTCAGCACATAGCTTTGTGCTTATGGAATACTGATGTTTGAGTTTGAATTTTGTGTTGCTAGTTGCAACCTCATACGGGTTCATCTTTAGTGAATTGCCCAAAATCTAGGATAGATTAGAGAAGATAAACAAAAAATGGTTGTTGTGGGTTGTAAACCGACAATGTTATAATTCAAATTTGCCGCCGAGAAAGAATTATCTCACAGCATAAAATTTGCATCGTCAAAACAGATCGTGCGCACCGCCCACTTAAAATTACCACCATGCAACCGCTGCCCACTCTTCCGCTCGAGATCAAGCCCCCTATATAAGCGCGAGCGCAATGCCAAAAAGGCACTTCTTATTCGACTTCTACTTCTATTGATAATCCGACTTGACTTCTCAACTTAACAATTCCTTGAGAACTCCGTCCGCATTAGTTCTGAATCCCGAACCCCGAATCTAAAACCGTCTAGAGTTATCCGCCACTAACTAAAAGACCATTGCAAATGCTGATTCAATTCGGTACGGGCGTGGCAGTTACTAACTCAAAGACCACTGCAAATGCTGATTCAATTCGGTACAGGCGTGGCACAAAACCCTCTTGATCTCCAGAGAACCCCCTAAAAACAACCACCGTTAATAATCCGAGTAGCCGACATCTACTTACCCCGAACCCTATGCACTGTGGCTGATCTCTTCGGTAGCAGCTGCTTTCCTCCGAAACCGTTCCATTTAAAACTAGCCGCTTCGTATCACTGACCCCTCGAGGGTAGCTAATCTATTTGATAGCACTTCGTAGTAGGCGTGCTGGCAGACGCTGACCTAGGCGAAGTATCACCGCCACAAAACCGTCGTCAACACCGAGCACAGAACTTCGCATACATACACTGCTCGCTCGCCAGACATCACCATACGGGTACAATCACCAGGTATCCTGGGCACGTTGAGACGGACTTCCGTCGTTTGCAAAGCCGTAAGCCGCAATAATAAACTCCGTGGTGTATGCTATAACAAGCGAGCTCCGTAGACAAAAGTTCTAACCAATAAACTTAAAAGCGGGTGTAAACGGCCGCCACCGATAATTAATAATAACTTACCTGTTTCAGTGAGACACTAGCACAAGACATAGAAGCCGCCCGAATCCGCAACCCGAGTATTTGTTTAGCTAGAAATTCCGTTGTGTAAAAACGTGGAGATTCAACCGCCAACCGTATTAGCCCGGCGCCGTATTCCGACTGGCCGTGTCTAAGCTGCCGCTGTTCCGACCACGACTGGCGAAGTATCCCTCGCATTAAAAATACGTTGTAAATAAATCCCCTGTACATATAATAACCACTAAATTTGTAAGTAATTGTAAATAAACGTCTTAAAAGCAAACCCTGGGCATTATTTCTTCGCTTGAAGCTACCCGCGTGCAGAATATAAATTTTGTTACGTCACCTTTTACGTTCCAACTACAAATATACCCGGTAGTCAGGAGCATAAAAGATGCGCGTTTACAGGGTGTATTTCTTGCTTGATTGCGGTGATTGTGGGTTCCGTTCTTGTTAGTGATGTTGCCGAGTTGTGATTTTGTTGTTTGAGTCCGGTATTATGCATTCTTTATTTATAACACTTTCGTGTGCGATTACTATAGAGCTGCTTCTGGTAGCTCCATACAATAAATTTAATTTTATTCTAGCGCGCAAAGTTATTCTAACATTCAAATGACGTCATTTCAATGCTAGTATAGACTAATTACAAAACATAGAAAAAGACATGCTTAGCAATAATATAGTATATTCAAGTAAACCTTACGGATGTGCAATGTGAAATTGAGATTCCGACATAAACTGTAAAACTGCGAATAATAGAACGAATGAGTACTTGAAATTCTGTAATATAAGTAGTTTTTTTGCGTTTTTTTTTGATATTATTTAGTAAAAAATACAAATTAAAAAGAAGAGCTTGCAAAATTTGCTTTCAAATTAATGTATTATTTTTGCAGAATTTTATGTAAAACAGTCAAATTATAGATATTTTATTTTTTTTTGTAATTTTTTTGGGAGTTTTATAATAATAAAATTAGAATAATAAGACTATGGTTTAAAAATATACCTAAATATTGTACAGTTGTACCTTCATTTGTCAGAAAGCATAATTGTATATTATATAGGGTGTATCAAACTAAGTAAGGATTCAAATCTATCTTTTTTATTAATGACGATAAAATTTTAATTAAATGGGCAATAATTTGTGCTGATTCATAGATACTCTACTGAGAAAAATTAGACAATTTGAACAATTCTGAAGATATTCAGAAAAACTCAAAAAACACCGTTTTCAAAAATCCAATATTTTCCTTATGATTACAAAAGCTGTTAACTTCTGATAAAGTAAACTCATCATAATTTTAAAAAAGAAATATTTTTATGATTTTTGAAAACGTATAATTCTTTTTTCTGCTTTCAATGATGTACAACAATCTAGTTATAGGCAATAAATTGCAGCGTATTTAAAAGTAATTGCATTACACTGAGTTGGCCATATCAACAAACGTTTTATGTTACTTCAAACTAAATAAAGTTATTATAAAAATCATATAAACACTAAATGAACAATATAATATGTTATGTATATACATAATTAATAATTCAAAATTCACAACTTTTTTTTGTAATGTAATAATTTTCAAATAGCATTAATTTGTTACTCGAAACCTGATTTATGCACATTATTGAAAACAAAAAAAACTTGAAAAATTTTAATTATAAAATCCAAGATGGCGCTTATGTTAAAAAATAAAGTTACTAGCAATATCTCGAAATCATAACAGAAATTTATTTTATTGGAAATCATTGTTTACCATCGCCCTCGTAATCGCGACTTGAGTAAAAGCTAGGATCATATTACACTATTAAGAATTTATTTGCAGTTATTATAATTCCAATAAACACACAATTTATATTGTATTTATACTTTATGTCAACTCGCATTAACTGACAACTGACAACTGCTCCCTAAAACCATATAAATACTCTTTTATAGAAGACAAATTAGTTCTAGAATATTTTCGAAACCTCAAGAATAGTTCCGTTTGTTCTGAAATCGCCGATCATTGCTACCCTAGTGGCGTACTACTATTTTGAGTTTACCTTTCAAGTAACTTTTGTTTCAAACATTTTTTATAACGTTTACAATAATTGAAATTTTAGATTTTTTTTTCAAAAACAGAGTTTTTGCAAATACATAAATTCAAAACTACCTTTTTTAACCAAAATTGCATCTTTATTTACACCAAGGCCTATCCTACTCATTTGACGCATTATAAATAAATATAAAAGTAAATAAGGTCACAAAGCTGACAATTCGAACACAAATACTGAATAGTGTTTACCTAACCTCGTCTCTGAATGTCAAAATACACGACAAATACAATTTTAATTTATTTAGCGCAGGCGAGATTGGGTGATAAATGCTTGAGTAGTACAGACATACATCATTTCGTTACTCGTTACTTAATTTTACTTTCTTAGTTGTATGCAAAATTTGCAACGGGTTGTACATAATTAATCTTTGATGTAAGAAAATTTAACAGATTTCCACATGCCTCCCCTTCTACCAATAAATGTTAAAATCTAAATGACCTTCATTTATTGCTAAGGAAACATACATCGTTGGGCAAAAGAGTGAATATGTGGTACTGGTAAATTGGTTTAGTAACAGTTTATGTTTGTTGGTTTGCACTGATACTAGCTTAAATTAAAATTAAAAGTATTTTTGAACGATTTCTGTTAAACTTTAGGAATAAAAGAATGAAAGAAATATATACAGGGTGTTATACTGAAAATAAATAACAAAGTTGATGTAGTTTTTGGAAGTCGTGTATAATTTCTGATAAATTGGTTCAATACAGGGTGTTCTATGAAAATAAATCAACGGCGTCATCTCTTAAAAAACGATGACGCCACAAACAAATGTAATACACTATAGATCCGCGATTGATAATAAAAATCAATGTATCCGACAATTTTTTAAAAATATTTTAATTCCATACTTTATGTAGGTACACAGTGTATATGCAATTAAATAAACTACAAATATTTTAGAATTTGTTTCCCATACCAAGACGTGTATAAATTTCAAACATTTTGTAACGACATCCTAAAAAATATATTTACCGAAAAATAAAACAGTTGCGATACCTTCAAAAACTAAATAAATTACGTATTGGCAAATATTCAATATATTTCCAAATAGATTTTGTCTACGCGCATTTTTTTGTACACCACGAATCATTAACTTAACCGGAATTACTTTTGGTATTTTTGGACGTGAGCCAACACAATAAATTTTTGTCTTTTAAAAGACGAATATTCAAAAATTTTCGTACATATTAAATTCTGTATCGGATAAATTTTTTTTTACAAGAATGGAATTTTTATTTAGACATATAAATAAATGGTTGTGAATGTAAATAGAACAGCTTTTTTAAAAATGTAATAAAACCACTATACATTTCGTTTCTTTATACATGGCGCCAGCACTTAATTTAAAGTTATAAATGTGTTAAAATTTTGATTGCTGTATGTGCATAATTTAGTTTTGTATTATTTCCGGTTATTCTACCAAGATTCGTTTCATAAGCAAAATTATGTTATCTAGAGTGTAGCGTAACGATTTGTTACAAATTTATTTACGAGAAGTAAATAAAATTACGATGTGCATTCCAAATGTTAAGCATTCGATTCGTTTTTGTTTAGTAGTAATTGCTAATTATATTTTCTACAACTTTGATTTAAAGGATTTTTTTTCTGTATAGTATTTGTTGGGATGTGATGTGAAGTTGTGTGAAACACCATTTCCTTTTAAATTGTAAAGCATTAAAGAAGGGATTAAAACTTTTGTTAGAATAAGTATTAATAAATAAATTAGTTAATTAAAAAAGTTTATATTATATTATAATTGTAATAAAGCTTTTAAGATAATTAAAAAGTTTATTAAGCTCAAAGTATCTAACAGTTCCTCGTTTGACATGCTGATTGTGATTAAGTTTATAAGAAGTCTATACTCTATGAAATTTGCATTATTAAACTTTCCAGGTTGTTAATATCTTGAATGTAAGAGCACGTGTCGCGTAGATGAGATATTTCAAGATAAAAGGTCTGCTCTCTCTTCAGCCATTCCCGGTTTCCTCCAATTTTAGGTAATTTAATTGCTATTACACCACCGTTTAAAATACCAATTAATTTTAAAAGCGCTATTTAAAATAATAACAAAGAGTTTATTGTTGGTTTAGCCAAATTTTGCTTTTTAGTGTAATTAATCTAAAACAATTTTCTTTCTTAAAGTTGCTTAAAGATGTGAATAATTCTCGTCAGATAAATTTACAAAATAAGATTATAATTATGTGTAAAATGAGAGTAAATACACCGTGTTTAGAAATGATTGACGAGCAGTTTGTATTGGTTTGCAATAAAATTGTGAAGGTGAAGATGAAAATCTATTTTAATTATTTGGAAAAATAAATTTCAACAGATGTTAAGTAAATACTCTTATAACTTTTTTCTATTTCGCAATTTATATAGCTTTGTTTCCGTATTGTACACGATACGGAAATAGAAGCTCTTTCCGTACTGTTTTAGGGATTTTATAAATTTTAGTGTATAACCAAATAATTTACAGTTTTAATTTTGACGTAAGAAAATTAAGTGAGGTTTTGTTTGGTTAGTTCTTATTAAGTAGATTTTAATATTCAAAGAAAATTTAATGATAATTTATGAAACAAAACTTAACAAACAATATTCTTCCATCGACCGCGCATTTATGACTTACATTAATGTAAACAAAATTGATTTTAGTATAGGCAACTATACATACATATGGCCGTTTTATCATCAATCAACTACAACATGAAAGTATAAATAAAAAATCTGTCGTAATTTGCAGCAAAGAAAATTTTAATAATAACAAATCGACATTAAATTGTAATAAATCTTGAATTTGTTCACAGTGATTTTTAAGACATTTTTGTACTGTATGCAACATTCCAATGATAACGTTTAATAACATGTTAAGGGTGTTCAGCTCAACTATTTTACAAACTATTCTCTCACGTAGTTCTTCAATATTATTTACTCATTGTTCAAAAGTTAGATTCTTTAAGTAAGGCTGTAAGAAAAAATCAAAACTATAAAAAGTAAACATTCCAACTTCTGAAAAGATCTTTTGGAGGTGAAGCGGAACCACTTTAACAAAATGTTTTTTGTAAACTCTACATGCACGTGTTTGTGAAATTATAGAACGGTAAATGTAAAACCAAACTTCATCGATAAGGAGTCTTAAACAAATATGTCTCTGATAAAAGTATTGCAAAGCCATTGACAGTATTGAATATGTGCAGGATAATTGTCTCAATAAGTTGGTAAACTGCTTGCACACAGTAAGGATATACATATCTTTCTTCGGTATGACGCGACAAGTCATTATATAAAGTTCAACTTGTTCGAGATGTGCTTAAGTTACATCCATAATTAATTAATTAATACTATTTTTCTATTTCGCAAAAATTTACTTCAAGAAATAAATGTTAATATTTGATCTAGTATTTTTTTTTGTTTAAAGCTATGTTGGTAGAGTAGTTGATATCCTAATAAAGTTAACAACAAATGCTGTTGAAAGTTTGCTATCTTCAAAATAATGTGTTGAGATTTTTAATCACCGTTTAATTCACGAGTTAGTTACAAAACTTTTCCGTCGACCGTACTTTGTAATTTTAATAAAATTATATACTCTAATAATTCTAGAGAAGAAATGCTATTGTGAACGCACCACAAGCACAAATTTATAACCTAACTTCATCGTTTCTACTTTTGTGAGAGCTTCGTCTTTTATTGCCAACAGTATTTTAATATAAGCTCACCAAGTTGATGGAGAAGTAAATTACTTAATTTCGATTGTTTTGTTGAAATAAAATAGTTTTCATCACAGTAAAACAAGAAGACTTAATTTTTTTGTGGGAACGGATTGGTGTTAATCAATATAATGGTCCACCTAAAAAGACAACACCAAAAGTGTTTGACAAAGTTTGATGAAACTAGTTCTTAATATACTATTTTTTTTTAAACACACACAAAAACTCTTTTTTAACAGTTATTTAGGTTAGTACCTTGGTTACGTCATATTATCAAATAATATTAAGTACGGTAAAAGAAACACTGACATTTTGCATATAAAACGTAAACTACATGTGAATGACCTTAGGCCATTTTCTAATTGCACATTCCTTTTATGATAAATAAATAAGGAAATTCTTACTTAATGCATGGGGCTTACTGTCAAAATCTATATGCAAATGCTAGATTATCAATTTTCGAAGTCTAAAACTACCTAATTACAACGATATCTTCACTATTTATCATAAGATTCAAATCTCCAGTGAATTTGTAATTTCAAAATGGCCGAATGTCAATATGAAAATTGACAAGTGTCTTTTCTTTACCGTAGTTAATATTCTTTGACATTATTATGAAATGACGTAAAGTATCAACCTAATTCGTCGTAAATAAAATGCCACTATAATACTACAGAATCTCGAAAATTTGTGAATAACACCTGAAAACTGGCAGAAAACGTTTGACGAAAAAATAATATATTTGACTAGTAGTAAAAACAAGTTTTAAGGCCAGAACTCCAAATCGCCCCAATAAACGAAAATAAAATTGCGTTTTAGAAAAAAATGATTTAAACAAAAGGTATAGACAATAGAATTTCCAACGACTTTTTTCAACTTTTTTTGAAAAATTGATATTAGAGGGAGATATTGTTACAACAATTATTGTGGTATTTACTAATCGGATCAAACAATAGTTTAAACAAAAGTTGTGTATAATTAAACTATAAACAACTTTTATTTGAAACAAAAATGTGTAAAATGAATATTTATCTAAATATTTTAAAAATTCGAAAATCGGTGTAGGTTATCGGCCCTTTTAAGTACATAGAATATGCACAAAATCTAATCAGATCTGTGGAATTATAAATAAGATCCGCCTACAAAGTTTCATAAAAATTGAGAGTGGTTTTCTTGATATCTTTTTTACATACGGACGGACGGCCGGCCGTCGGACATAATTTTTTTTGGTTCATTATAACGTACTAACTCTAATTCGTCGGAAAAAGTGACAAAAAAGGGGTGCTAAAATTTTGGGTTTGGAAACCGTCTTATTTTATAAGCTGTGGAGTAATAATCTACTATCATATGTGAATGAGGTCACTTGACCAATTAACAGAACATGCAAAACCGTTTGTGTTTCTATATGGTACTATATCATCAATAATTAGAGGCATTACTACTCGATATCCATGTTAGATAATTAATTGTTTAAAAAAATTAAGTCCATTGAAAAGTCAAAGCGTGGGCTATAGGCATTTTGTGCTTGCGGAGGAGAGTAAAACAACTAAACGGAAAATTCTGCAGCAGAAACTAAATGCTCATTAGAAACGCTATTCGAACGTTAGATCACATAATAATTTTATAGTACGGTTCAATTTAAAAACTTTGGATTTACAACAGACAATATCAAAAAGTTTTCTAAACCGTTTCTAGGATAGGAAGGGGGAACAAAAATGACAGAAGAGGAAACTCACTCCCATCAACCCCCTATGTCCCTTCTACCTTAACTAAAAAAACATATTTAAATGGCAAACCCCCCAGATAACAAAATAAGTGTGTAACATACTTGTGACAAGGTTATCACAGTTACAGAATATGGTTGCCATAAGGTTGCTGTTTGTACGAATGTAAGTTTATGAAAAGTCTTTCAAATACTTGCGACAAGATTCCTACTTGACAAATGAAAAGTTTGTTGTGGCAAGTATGTGACAAACCTGTGACATGGTCGCTTCTTGCAAACCTGTCGTACCTTTATGACAAGTTTATGAAAAACCAGTGACAATGTTGTTTATTTACGCATGACAAGTCTGTCGAACACTTGTGGCAAGTTTATAAAAACCTCTAACAAGGTTCTTTATTGACGTATGGTATGTGTGTCGTACACTTGTGGCAAGCTTGTTAGAAACGATATAGAACCGATATTTGGTAAGCATACAAAAAGTTTGTTATGAAAAAGGTTCAGGCAAGGTTAAAACGCATATATAAATAAAATGAATCATGTCAGCAATAAATATATTTATTACTCATTACATTAATTTGATTTTCATTTACTTATTACTTACAAATTATATATATATATATATATATATATATTTATATATATATATATATAACAGTGAGCGGCATAAGTAACAAAAAAATTAATTTTAGGTGTTTTCCTTTTTATGAAAAGTCACGTTAAAAAATTTTATATTAACAACAAAAATTGTGTTTCGGCAATTTTCATAAAAAGAAATAATAACGCTAAAAATTAGTTTATTCGATACTTATGCCGCTTATGTAAGAAACGACCAAATACATGAAGAAATTGGAATTCCTAAAGTTAACGAATATATTAGGAACGCTACCACCAAATTTATTACTACATAACACCAATGCCCAGGAGTAGTATATGACAACTTCGGATAAAGAAACATTCATGACAGAAGGCAACTACCGCTAGTCGTATGCGAACAGTGAGTTGATAAACAATAATAAACTAGTGAACTAAACTAGTGACAAATATGGCTTCCCTGACCACGCAATTTATTGTTTTTGTTTTGTTTTATTGTTAGTAATAATGATATCTTAACTAAACGATGTATGGCAATTCGTTTGCCGATCTGGATATAAAAAAACGGTATATACATATGTATCATTATACTACAACTCATGCGAACTTGTCTTTGAAATTAAAACAAAACTATGAACAATGATTCACTGTGGAGTAATTGGTTTAATATTAATAAATAAAAGTTTTAGTATCATGGGTATCACTTAATAAATAAGCTATAACTATTGAATTATGATAAATATATACATTCTACATAAACTACATTAAAATTGCTAAAATCTAAACCTCTACAGATACAGTAAGTACCATCTGCAGCTTGGGTTTCGGGCTGCCTTTTTAAGTGAGCTCGTTGTTCCCTATAGAAAACTTTATATTAAGAACAGCACAATTTTAAGAAATTAAAAATGTTTACCTTTTTAATTTACGATGCTTGCTTGAGAAAGCCAATCACTTGCAACTTTTCGGATTCCTTTTCCTTCACGTCTTTGAATGTTTTTGCACACCGATCTGGAAAAAATTACATCATATGAAACTGCAACCAATTTGTTTTAGTATTTTTGCAAGTTTGTTTTGTATGGTGAATTAAATATCAAAGAAAATATATAAGTAATTACCAAAACAAATTTGTACGTATGCGTAGTGTCAAATCGGGTTTCGGGCATATGTGCTCCACCAACAACCTTTCGGAAAGTGAGTACTGATTGGCAAGATCGTCCGTCATTACCTTCCTCAATAAATTTGACACATAATTTCCAACATCAGCCCCGTCACAATTTAAAACATGGTGGTCAGCCTATAAAACAATTACATTAATTTATTAAGACGACTCTCATAAAAACTTGTGTCTGTTGTGTTTTCCTTGACGAGATAGATTGTCATAGGGTTTCCGAAACATTTTGACTTCAGCCGTTGATGAGTACTTCTATAAACGCTTCAGTTGAACTAGTAATACATACAATAATGCCGATTAATTAAAAGCAATGTGTCCTTTTATTATAAATTGAAGTAACAGTTAAAGAATTTTTACCGTTAAAATAATACCGAAAATCTAACGTAAAACAATTTTCCACGTTTAAAAAGAAAACGATATTAATTCACCCGGCATGTGACGTGACGTGATAGGTGGATTTCATGGTTAAATTCTTAGTCATTTTTGTACAATTAAAGGATAACAAACAATTTGTATTCATTTAAAAATACGTATATAGCTTTTAAGGCCTTATTTAGACAGTAAAAACATAAACTTTTAAAATAAATTATAAAAATCACGCAGAACTTAATGAAAAACAGATAGCGTTTTAGGAAAAAATCAACGTTTAAGAATGAAGAAAAATGCACCGCGAAGCAATTTGTAAAATCGAATTATAAATTTTGTATCTTAATGGATCTAACTGGTAAGGTATTCGACTACAGATACAACGCTAGCCGCCTGCTTCGGGCAGAGACGAAACTATATATCGCGCGCTTAATACAAGTTGAAAATTTTCAAGACAAGAGAAAATAAAAATTGCGTTTCAGAAAAAAGATCCAACAAAAATTATAAACAATAAAAATTTCGACAACTTTTCTTTCACAACTTTTTTGTAGAATTCATATTGGTGGAGATATTATTAAATTAATGTCTCGTAATTCTCCTCAGTAGGTAATTTCTTATCGGATCAAAAATAGTTTAAACAAAAGTTGTGTATAATTAAATTACACACAACTTTTATTTCAAGCAAATAAAATGTGTAAAACGAAATATTTTTCTAAATACTTTTAAAATCGGAAATCTGTGTTGGGTTAACTCTAATTCGTCGGAAAAGTAAAAAAAAAATATAAGATGTGGAGTAAAAATCAATGTGATATCACATTTCTGTTGTGGGGTTAAAAACTGTTAAAAGTGTAGTACTTACCGTCAATTTTGATGTTGAAAATAGGTTGAAGTTTCACTGAAAACACAGATTAGTCCGGGTTGTACTAAAATTTAATTAACACGGAAACGTGAACTGTTGAACGATGCAACAGAAACTATGAAATCGTAAGACGGTACTAATATTTAGTATGAATGCAAATGCCATTCGCGAACAAAAGCGCACTAAAATGTTCTTATGGAAAAATACCCAGACGGAGAGCGGGTGTTAGAAAACAGTTACCTACCCTTCATGAACGAACAGGTAGTTGGGTACATTTCGAACGAAAACTGGTCCTATTCATAGAGAAATAAAAGATCATATTCGCCTGTATTTTCATAGATAACGTATTCCAATACACTAAGAAGTAAGAACAATTTTTCCCTGTAATATGAACTTCTCAAGCTCTTCTATCGGGGAATATTCGTTTATGTAAACCTAAACCTTGACGTTATGAACTCAATTAATTATCAGAAAAACTGAGTATTGAGAAATAATATAATTTTAATTAAGGAAATAAAACGTGTACAACCTTTTCCTAGTAAACCTTGTAGAAAGTACGCCTCTAACTTTATGTAAAAAACCTAGTTGTGATATATCATCAGTCTGTAAAAAATGCTTTTCACTGAGGTAAACAATAATTTACAGGGTGTAGCACTAATTAACAAACACTTTACTTTTGGGACACACTATTGAAAAGTTTATGTTCAATTATTATAGCACTCATAATGCTATTCTTCCGTACTGTTGTGTCATTTTCGTTCCTCCTTCTTATCTTAGAAACGGTTTTGAGTATTTTTGAGATCATTGTTGATCATGATATATAGTCCATCCAAAGTTTTTAAATTGACTCCCTCTCTATCATTGCCTCTCTCCATAACAAGCCCCCTACATGAAATACTATACTTTATGGGTTTCTTTCCTCCTGTCACTCAAAAAGGTACGGATTGGGTTCCTACCTCCCTACTAAAAAAGTACTAAATTTCTTAATGTCTACCTTAGCCATTTAAATTATTATTACACATCAATTACAATTATTTGGTGCAAATCAATTGTGGTGCGTATTAACGTGTTACCAAACAACTTCGATTATCTCATACACGAAAATGTTTGATGTATGGTTTCATATCTTCCCGAAGGTTACAACTCAACCAATTAATTGAAAATGAGTACAGCTTGAAAATACCGACAAAGCCAAAATAACGCAATGTCGTGAGTGTAGAAGCCCTTCCAGACCGTAACATGAATCAACTTATAAATCATACAGTAGACATAGAGCAATAATAGAGAAAAAAGTATTAGTGAACATTTTAATTCATCAAGTGGCAGCGCCACAAAAGTATTTTAAAAAAATGATAACAGCTTTTGGCCTTTTTACTGTCAAAATCTTTAGTACATTTTAATACAATATTGGTCAAATAATGTATGTACTGGTTACGATTCGAACCCTCGTTCCCTGAATGACAGCCAAATGTCATACGACAGAGCTTACTTATATGGATGCCTTGACAAATACTCCGCAAAATTTGTTGATAAATAAAGTTTTTACATCAAATTTTGTACCGTAGTAAATATAATATGAGAAATCAAAAAGTGTGTTTCCATTTAAAAATTGCAAAAGTTAAAATCCAAGCAATTTTAAATTTTTTTTTGAAGCACTAACACGTCAGTAACAACTGACTATAAAATTTTTGTTAGAGCTTATAATCAAGAGTGAAGATGGAGCGCCCTTTACAATTTGATTTTTTCAACAAACACCTGAATTTCTTTTATGGAGCACTAAGAAGCATTAACGAATGAATAACGATTGACTATAAAATTTTTGTTATTTTTTCTATTAAATTTTGATTTTTGCAAACGCTTGGGAGAGATCATTTTATTTATGAACCATTAAAAAGCATAAACAAACAATTGACCATAAAATTTTGTGTATTACTTCTGGTGAAGCGTAAACAATTTTTTTTTAAGTAATCGGTGTAGTAGGTACCTATTAAAAGATTTTTTTCTAAAATCCATGGTACAACAATTTTTAAAATCATTTCATAAAAACTTCAAAAATATGTATTTCTTTTATAAAATTGTGTTTTTTCAAAAAATTCAGCGTGTAATTTTGGTTTAAATTTTTTCAAAAACAAATTTAACCATTGAAAATTTTCCTTTAATATCTAGAAAAATATCCTTAACATATCTAATAATTATTTCCGATAAAATTTTTAAAAAATGTTTTTGGCAAACAATTTATTTTCAAATTTAGGTCTAGTTGATACTATAGATTTTCTAAATAAATATTTATTTAAAATTTATAAACAAAACAAAATTTTCGAAACCTGTTCATAAAAAAGTTAAAGCGTTAAAATTTACGAGGTAAAAAAATAATGTGACATATCGAAGATAGGGTTCCATTTGAACCAAAAATTGTAAAAATTAAAATGGAAATGTTAATATTTTTAAAACAATGCTGAAAACTTTGTAGTTTCGTTTCCTCCAATTGTCAAATTAATAACAGAATCAATAAAAAAGTAACAGGGTGTAGGTACTTACTTTCTGTTGTCACTGGTATTATAAAGTTCTTGTTCAGAAAAAAACCAAAACTTTATAATTCTATTATAAACAACAAAATAATATAGGACGCATTCTAATTATTAGTGAAAGAAAGACAAATTTATTTTCCTTCTGAATGTATTTAAACAGAATAGATAAGTTTTAAATCGACAAGCCATTTGACATAGAAGAGATGAAGCTTAATGAATAAATGTTTGTATAATTACGAATAGAACACACATTAATGGGGGTAAATCATTAATTTAATTTTTGCACGTATTGTTAAATACAGCATCTCGTAATATTAGATGAAAACGTATCTCAACCAATAATTCAAACTCAACGTAATAATACATTAATCCTCCAATTCTAATAAAACGCTTACCGTCATAATTACATCCCCGTTCAATTAATTAACTAAACGAGAACGTATAGCTAATTAACTTTACGGAGAAGACATTAAAAGTCTTAAAGAACACGCCGTTTCGAATATTAAAACCTAAAATACTGCTACGGATATCCTACCAATTCGACGCCCAATAAATTAGGTTCTTCGGTGACTTAAGATTAACTTGCGTAAAAAACGACACCCGCAAGAAGGTCTCGAAAACATCTGATAGAAGTTATTTTAAAACGCACTGACATTTCTGTAACAAGAAAAAGGAAAAAAAAGTGATTGATGAATAATGCGAAACCAAATATTTGAACTTGAGCATGTTTAATGATTAATGTTTCTCGAATGTATTTTAAAAACGTAAATATACCTTCTAGGAAGGTCAACAGTAAAAAGCTTAAAGATTTATATGAAATTGCTGCAAACATTTTAAAATAAGTTGTTCGAGTGATATCAGTTATTAATGAATAGATAATTAAAAATAAACTAATACGTAATTCCATATGAATTAATTCTTCTTATAATGAAACAACATGTAATGGTATAATGAGATTAAGAATTAAGAAGGTACAAAAGTTTTTGATTTTCAAAAATTTGAATTCAAAAGTTTAGCACAAAATTAAAAAAAAAGATGACGTTACTGAGGAATGTTTATTTTATACATCCGCTAGTGTCAGAAGGTTTAATAAATAGATTTTAAACCATAGACGTTCATTTTCAAAATTGGTACCAATAGTAATTGTACCATTGAAATTGGTTACCATTTAGACACGGTTTAGTTTCAACAATGACTTTGTCTCAATTCTTACAATGATCGAAAACAGATGGTTAAATTTAAAAACCCACCTTGTAAGTTCATTACAAATTGTATCCCATTAAAGTATTGTAATTTTTATTTTTATTGGCTTTTTCTTTGTCTTATTTTTTAAATTTTGTGATAAGAAGAAACAAGAAACTAATCTATGATTAGTTTTATATCATGTTTTGGCAGTTATTCTTTTGTTTATTAAAAAATCTGTCATATTCTCCACCTCTATTTAATAACATATTATACTCTTTTATTTTTCTGCTTGAATGTTGGTTTCTTACGCTGTTAATATGTGTATGTTGTATCTTTTGGCTTTTTTTTCTATTTTATTTTTGTCTCTGCTTTGTATTCCATGACGCTATTATCAGTTTTAAAGATATTAGTTGAATAAAGTAGTTGGTTATTTATTTGATTTGGTTTATGTTTATAAATTCTCTGATTCGTGTATCCTTGTTCTTCCAATGTTGTTTTGGTTTTATTCTACCCTCTAGTTTTCTTTGCAAGTTCCGCTAGCAGTTTTTTGTGAAGGATGCCTCCGTCTTTGTCAGACCATATCATTGACTTTTAATTTTTGTATTCTGTTTGTGTTTACTTTTCACTTTTCCTTTCTTTATTTGTTATTTCTCTTATGGTTACCTGTTTTATTTTATTTTTCATAATTTTTCTTTCTTTACCATTATATTTGCATTTTCGCATTTTGATATTGTAAAGACTTCTTTGATTTTCGTTTTTACTAGCAGTTTCTCTAATATATCTTTTCTGGCCTATTGGTAACATAGTTTAGTTATCTTTTTTTCTCTCTCTCTTCAAAAGAAGTTACCTTGAGTTTGCCCAAAATTACGCACCGTATGTCTCCATGAAACTCATTAACATATTTTATAGACTGATCACAACCATGAAACTAAAATGGTTAGGGTTGCTAACTACTCATCGACATTTAAATTTTTAAGTAAACTGAAGGAGGAACCGTATGACTACCGTTCTAGTATGCCAAAATCATAAGAGAATTGGGTTTAAGTTGATATTTGTCGGTTAAATGCAGCCAAAAATCCAATACCACTTAAAAGGAATTAAGAAATATCTGCAGTATCTTGTTTGAATGCTATACATATTTCTGATAGAGAAAGTAGTCTTGTTAATCGCAGCTAGTTCTGTCTGATAACTGTTGACAGCCTTTTGCCTTAGAGGAAAAGAGAATTGTTATAGTTTGTTGTCGTAGACGAATTTATTTTAGAAAAAATTATATTTTTTTCAGTGCACTTAGCTGTAGCCTATGTCGGTGAGAAATCGTGGACAATTTTAAATATGTAGCAGTTATAAAAAAGTGCTTCCTAATTGAGAGCGCCACTCTATGAGTCGCAGTAGGGACCTAAGGTACAAAAGAACAAACTGTTTATGAAATAAACATATAATTTGAAAAAGCTTCCCTTGGGTACCAGGTATACACACACAAAGTATGGATATAATTGTAGATAATTACAATATCGTTAACAAATAGAACATATAAATAATGCACATTGTATCACAGATAAATTGGTTAGTATCTGGCAGAAATATCAGTTCCCCAAGTAAAATATAATACCGTAAGGGCCGAATACGTAATCCACGCCTTGACAACAGTTTTATTTATAGTATGAACGCAAATTTAATATTAAACATATCCCGATTACTTCTCTAATATGTCTAAATAATCGATTTAGGTCGGATCTTTTCGTATCCAGTTACTTTTATCTCTCGGGTAATCACATTGGAAACGTGACTTTCTAAAAATTAGATTGGTTCAATACGGGTTTCTATAATAGTTAACCAACTGATATAGCTAACTGAACATGAAAAAACCAGACCTTAAACTTAATAATGAAGTACTGGAGCAAACAAACGTATAGTTAATTTGTCGGGGGATCCCTCGAGCACACAAATTATCATAAACAATAATTAATCCCTATTGTTAACAATTGGTTTTGAACATACATGTAATTAAGCTTTCAATAACAATCGCGTGTGAAAAGGTATCTTAAAAATAAATTAACTTAGTTTTTCTAAGAGCAAAAACTGGCTGATATCCAAAAGCGTCAAGGTCGAAGGTCGCACGCTTATCAATAATTTGCAACAGGTCCGATGTAGATAGACTGCGACAACTTCAGCCTTATAGGTTATGACAAAGAAATCGCCAGAACGAGGAATAATAGACGTAAATTTCGTTCATGTGCTAGTTTTGCCTCCAGGAGGTACTTTTACCTTGCTTCCAAAACGATTGACACAATGGCGCTTGCGTTGATAAAGACATTTCTTTTAAACTTGGGCATTCAGCAATGTGGAAAGGCCAGAAAAAAGAAATGCAGCATTACGTCACGGCAAAACTCATCAACCTTCAAGTAATTAAATAATTCGCAGATTTTCTTTAATAAAAAAGAAGGCCTTCTATCTTTTACCGTAAGGAATAAAACTTACACTCTACCCAATGCCACGTACCAAAACAAATTGACCGTAAATTCCATAAAGCTAACATACAAACCAATTTTTCACGTCATTTGTTGCCCTAACCAACGACTCACCTTGTAAAGTTAAGTTGCGTATACGTACGCCAGGCGTAGAACAGAGCCAAAACGAATTTATTAAACAAAATTCACAGAGGAATTGGAAGCTTGCCGAGAGCTGACAAGAAACTTCGTGTACAAAACCTGAGAAGTAAAATTAAAAATAAAGCGTAGATTCTGTTGAGATAGTCACAAATGAGTTAAATGCCCACAAAGTCGCTAATAGCGGATTGATAATTTTCAAAGAAAAGTAAAGTAAAAGTAAGCCAAAGGGATTATGATAAACAAGGTGCTAGTAGAGAAAGTTCTGAAAAGCGGATTGCCAAAAAGGCGCCAAAGTTAACAGACTCTTAGGTCTTAGACAAAGCACAGGCAACGAAATTCAGGACGTGGCCAAAGATCAAAATGATCCTGAAAACCAAATGACTCTCAAACCCAAGCACACCACCCTGACTATGACCCCATATTGTAGAAATCCAGGAAAGATTTAAAAAACGATAGGAATAAGGATAAATCTGAGCCCAAATATAGAGGTCGAGAGAGTGGCCTTTTCACCAGTTGTTGTCTGGATACCAGTTGTTCTATGATGGTTTGAAATTCCCACAAATCCTTAATCCTTTATTATGACTTCTAAGCGTACTGCTGGAATAGATAACATGGCTTTTGTGACCAGCAAACATGCTGTTGCCGGCCAATACTGTCTGTTTGTAGGTCATAAATCTCAACTTTGGAAAGTGTGGTCAATTACGTTTAAGCTTTTTTTCTGAAGGTTTGTTAACCAATCTTTTCCCACTATTGAATAATTTTTTTGAGTCCATTTGCATTGTAAATGTTTAATGTATTTACGGTGGTGATTGACTTCTTTTTTTTATTTTATTTGTTTGTTTAGAATCTTTTTTATATTCTGCTGCATTTCGTTTCAGTTTCTGCGTAAGAGTTATTTTTTTTCTCAAAGGTCGTCTTTACTGTTTTGTGTCACTATTTATCTTAAAAAAATTTAAGGTTGTTACATGTTACACAATTAGTTTTTCGCTTGGCAATATGTAGTCTACCTTATTTTTGATCTTTAGATCTGAGCTGAGCCATATCTACTTTCTTTGTAGTTTTTGAAAAAGATGGAATTCATTCCACATAACCGGTGTACTGTTACAAATTCTAGAAGCATACTTTTTTGTTTCATTCGTCAAAACTGAAGTTACTTATGTACTCTTCATTTTCTTCATGCTTCTTCGCGTCACTGAATTATATTTATTTTGTGTTTCGGTAAGAGTTGAATAATTACTGAAGCTACTCTTTCTGATTTATTAAGTTTTATAATGTTTGTCGATATTTTTTGTTAATTGTGAAACCTACGCCACGTTCGGTTTTGTTTTCTGCACCTTTTGCAATATCGAATGTATGCAGATTTAAATGTACATTTCTCTCCCTTGCGTCTTATTTCTGATAATCCCACGATGTTCCATTTTATCTTATTAAGTTCTGCTTCAAGTTCATAAAGACGGTCTTTGCTTAATAAAGTTCGTACATTTATAGTTCCGATTGCCAGTGTTGTCTTTCTTTGGTAGCCGCTACGTTAGTTAGGGATACACAGACTGCCGGGGACTTGAACCAGTTTGTATTTCAAGTGAGGGGTATTAACATTTAAACACAACGTTTGCTAAGCCGGTTGGTGAGTTTGGATATAGGGCATAGAAAGGATATTTGGACTTGGGATGTGATTCAGGTTAGGGACACGACTTTTTCTCAGTATTAGGTGGGTAAGAATCGAGGTTCACGTGGGCAGGGTCGCTTCCCTGAAATAGACCTATCCTCTACTAGGATCGTAGAGGAACGTCTATTCGTTACCCGGTTCTTTGAAATAATCTGACTTATTGGAACTGACTATTTATCAAAGAGAATACATTCACCTTGTAATATACATTACATTTTATGTGACACATATACGTAATAAAAATTAATTCTTAGTTTTCTTGCAAACTAAAAACACAACAAACTTCATCTTGTCGCAAAGGTTACTACGAGTGCAAACAATGACAGTTCCGTTGTCAAATAAAAAATGGTACAAGGTGTTACGCCATGAAAACTCAAAAAGCAACACGGCGTCGGAAAGTGCCAAACTAACTCAAAGGCGAGTAGTGGGTCCAGAAAAAATGTCTCTAACTGACTTTTATAGATGACTAAAGGTCCTTATCATGCGTCAGATTCGGGGTTTTATGGGCACCGCCCAGATTTTTTCTAAATGTAGGTACAACAAATGCTTACTAAAAATTCGGGACAAACGTAAGCACTTGAAAGGAAACGTTTTTAAAGAAAGAAACATGCATTAAGTATGGTGTTCTATTGAAATGCAAAACGTTGATTACCCCACGGTCGTGTTCTTTTACATTAAACGCATTCTAAAAGATTATACCGAAGTTTACTTAAAAATTATTTATAGAATCACCAAGTTCGTAAAAAGAAGTGGAACTGTGGTCTTTATTTAAAACAAAATATTACTTTAACCTTAACTTGAAATTCACAACCCCTGTCTCAATTCGTTTCATTTCAAACAACAAAACAAACAAAAAAAATCTAACTCAATTGGTTTATTCTTAAATGCGCACCAAGCACCAAATACAATAATTCTCCAAAGTAAATAATTTACTTTCTTCTGATGAATCCAACAATCCGTTAGTCGTTACTCTTAAATTCTTAACAGCAACAGTTTAATTGCGCCGAATTAATCGTTAAATGCTTTCAACGGTATTGCATTTCTATAATTAGTTCGCGTTTAAAAGAAAATTGACCAGTCCGCAAGCGTTGTTTCAACCTTAGTCAAACGGAAGATTTCTTTTATTTTCGCGAACCGTATTGTCCCTTGCACGTTGTTATAAATATCACTTTAATTCTCGCATACAAACCACTTTCATTAGTTCGTACGTGAATAACTTTACGCATACTTTTCAATATTTAGCGATTGTTAAAAATAACAATTATGATTCGCTACAGTTTTGTACTTGTTTTTAGTTACGTAGTATCTTGTAGTTTCAAATTTTAAAAATATAAACATACAAACTTGGGAGTGCGTTTCCCTCTCTTAGTTTCTACATACACAAAAAACCCTACAAAAAATTAACACGTCAACAGTTCTCAGAATTTAACCGCGGCGTGTAATTTTACGATTGAGTCTAGGCCAAATAAAATATTAAATTTTCTTTTAAAACTAATACGATTTACACGCTATGAACAAACAAAGAGTTTGTAGAGTCAGCGAAACGAAGCGGCGTAATGTGACTAAGACTTATACAAAAACCTTTGATAAAAGCTATCAAAATCATTTTTTTCAAGAGTAATTGTGAGCACGACAAATTTAAAAATATCAAAGAACAGAAGAAATAAATATTGCAGAGGACGTGGAAACGAAAACATACGTGTTTTTTTAACGCGAACAAAATATACTTAAAATACAGTACAACCCACTTAAAACGAATACTTCAATAAGGTCAAAATAATTTAGCGTAAAAAAATAATTTTTACCAAACAGAGGTGACAAAGAGCCTATTATTTCAATTGTTGACCTGCCAATCAACAGTATTAAATTGAAAACTAACCAAGAAAAATTCTTCACAACGCAGGTCTCTCATCAACTAAAAACTTAAGATGACTCAGGTATTGAACCATCTCCATAAACAAATTTCCAATACCATCAATATAAATTTTGAATAAAAAGTGTATATCACTCCTCCGGTACAGTTTTATAAAGAATTATACCTTTTTAGGATCTTCCAAAGGTGGAGGTAAAACTACATTTTTATAGAGTTATAACCGACGTTTCGCCCTTATCAGAAGAAGGCTTTTCAAAGCGAAAACTTTCTTTGGGCCGTTTTGTCAACTACAAAAAGCGACAACAACATGGAAAACATAAAGAAAACTGTTGATGAATTAAATATTAATTATTATTATTATTAATAATTTCGAACGACATTTATATAAAGACACGTACATTACAATGAAAACTTTTGCATTGTAAGTACTTTTCAAAATTGAGTTTGAACCTTTAGGTTAAAAAATGCAAAGTCGCATGTCTAAAGTCGCCGCGTCCAATTATCGCTCGTCTACTTATCGCGGCAAATGGACGTGAGGCTATTTATATTTTATAAATAGTTAAACTCAAAATGTTGAACAAAAATTGAATTAGTAAACTTTTAATGACTTTTAACATACGCAAAACAGTATAAGAAATAGAATTACGTCACAAATTGTTACTTTTTTAGTAGTAAATCAAATATAATATAAACATTATTGATTGTAAAAAACATTGTAAACATCCTTTTTGTTTTGAGAATTAAATTAAATTTTTTCTAATTTTGATTACATTACGTACTGTTACAACTTTGACCAAACAAAAGTTTACAATATTGTTAGATATTTAATCATCCAAATTTAATTATACTACGCCGTGCGTTAATTTGCAACACAATTTACGCCGAAAGATTAATGTGGGAAAGTTTTAAATCATAATTAACAAAAAAAATTTGACCCTTAGAGGATAAAGACGGGGTATAACAATACTACTCAAAGTAGCACAAAACAAATTATGTTCATTCTGTACATTATATAAAATAAATATTTATACTTTTTCATTTAATAGTTAACGATCTATCGAATGTATGGGTGAATCCGTACCAACGGGACGGAGATTTATAGTAAAAGTTTTATAAGTTTTGTCTTTTTAGTACCTAGCTTGCAGGTTGGTAAACTTTACATTTTAAAAATTATCTTTAAATATACAGTATGTCCCAAAAACGTGTGGCGTGTTTCTTATGGAACACCTTGTATTTTATTGTGTCTTTTGATTGTCGGTAAAAAATGAGGTATACTTTCATAAAGGTTCCCTATACCTAAATACAGAGCGTTCTGAGTTACGTCAACTTTTCTTAAAATATATTCTAATCCAACAAATTATAACAAATTTACTCTTACATCTAAATAGTTGGATAATTGATTAATGTATTCTATAATTAAATATTAAACAATTCTTTACAGGGTGTTCAGAATTATTTTAAATGGAACACCCTGTATAAAATCCTCTTTGGAATGGTATAAGGTGTCATACGCCAAAGTGTTACAGTTTTACTCAATTTACAATTTTCTTTAAATGAATGGGTGCGAGAGATTTTAAAACAATAAATGCATACGTAATCTAATCAGTTAATGTTATTTTATGATGTTACAGTCTGTTAATAATTGTCTAAAGCCTATAAACAAAAATTTAAACGGTCATCATAGTCGTTTTTTGTCAAATGATGATGTAGTCGAATGTGATACAGATGATAGTGATTTTCCTTAACCATTCTTGTCACACTCGTTTGACTAATCCCTAAATTATCCAAAAAACTTTTTTTTTTTTTTTTTTTTTTTTTTTTTTTTCGAATACTGTATATTTCAAAATAATTTTAAAATGTAAAACTTATTAACCTGCAAGCTACTAAAATGACAAAACTTGTAAAACTTTTACTGTGTTGCTGTAAATCTCCGTCCCGTTGGTGGTGATTCGCCCTGTATATAACCATTGTATATTCGCACAAGAATTAAAATTATTTAAATATTGTAAATTGCAGAGCAATATTAGATAACAATTGCTGGTTTTAACAGTCATTAAAAACTAAATGAAATGGTTGCTCAATAACTAAATGATACAGCCTCAAAGTGAACTACCTTTTTCCAGAATGCGAAAAACTGTCTTTTTGTTTAGATCCAAAAAATTTAATAAAAATCTCCTACAGTCGTTTTAAAAAAATATTCTACACATTGATATCATTCACAATAAAACTGTTCAATGGACTCGACTATCGAGACATAAGTGTGTACAGAATTGACGTATCAAACTAGAATAAATATTCTCGAGATATAAAATAAGAACAAGAAGAAAGGCAGTTTATGTAGCAATCGATTAAAGCCGGTTCAAGTAACTTTATTATTCTAAATTAAATACCGTATTTTATTAGCATTAATGCTTTAAATAATCTGTTCAGAGTCAACAATCGTTCACTAACAGCATAAAAACAAATTCAATAACCCCAAAATTAAGATCAATATTTACTAGAAAGTAATGTAAATATTTACGAAAAATAAAGGATTGTAAATAATTGGAAGAAATGCGACAAAACAAATTAAATTAATTAATCTAAGTGTCAGTTTTCAGAGGTTAAGTAATTAATACTTGCTGCTAAAAAGTAAGCCAGTAACAAAAACATAGTTATTTCTTGTACGACTGTGTGATAATAAATTGAATTAATGAATTTTAAAATCATTATTAATTGTAATTCTCTACCATGGGTAGACCGACCACGCCGACTTATCCATAAGTACTATTATTCTTTAAGTCTCTTACTTTCTACTTACTTCATAACAAAGATTTTTTTAGTTGGTCTAGAGGATTTGTGTTTAAAACCATTATTTTTACTCTCATTTCTACCAGGTTGCTTTTCCTTCCTAACAGTTTTTAAATGTTGCTAGGGGGAAATTTGTAACGTGCAAATCTTCTGCAACTGTATGTATAAATATTTTAAAATTTTTATAAGAAAATAATTTTTCGCAAAAAGTAGTAAAACCTTAATATTTTAAAGAACCGAAAAATTATAAAAGAGCGATCGTTTTTAATTAAATATGCAAAATATTGTGCTGCTTTCGATGTACACTAAATTAATTCGCTCCTCTTCTCTTAGTTAATAGGATACACTAATTTTATTAAAAAAGATATTAATAACCAGCGTGCTACAAAATGATGTTCTGTCGTTTGCAGTGAAACAATATAGAAAAAATTAGGTTCGACTTTTCGTTCGATGTTACTTTGTTGCATAAAATATATTTTTTCTATATTAATGCTAACAGTAAATATTAATTAGCTAACAAAATAACGTATATAACGGCGAATAGTATAAAATAAATAATGGTATCGTTTTAGCAAAGATAATTTTGGTATCTTCTATTAAACATTCGAACTGTGCAGTGCATAGTGATTTTCGCATAATTACTGGAAAATTGTTTTTGCCATTTCATTAAAACTAATATCGTATTGTTTATGATCAATTATTATGGTTTGTTTTTTTTTTCGCATTCACAATCGCGAGTTCATTTAATCGCAGCCAGGATCTTATTAGACTATTAAGGTTTATTTATTTTAACACGTACAGTTCGTATAATTTTGATAAATACACACAATTAATATTACACGTTAAACTTTATATCAACTCGCATTGAATGACAACTTGCAACTAAACTGGAAAACTACATGAATAACACTTTTATAGAAGCTAAATCGTTTTGCATGTTTAAGAATACAAAAGTTGTAGAACCGCCGATCATTCTGACTCATTCTCGTAACTCTAGTGGCGTAACAATATTATCACATATCAAAAGTAAACTCCCTATGCCAAATTTTATCAATATCGCTAGAGCCGTTTTCGAAAAATTCTCAAACAATCGATGTTTGCTTTTCTTCTAATTTCCTTATTCCTAACATTATCTAATTTGAAAATTCTACACGATCTTCGTAGATAATCCATTTCAGTAGCAGGCGAATTTTGTAGATCAATTGAACTCTCCAGATTAAATTTCTTTGTCTTTATTTTTCTTTCCGATTCTTTTGGTTCATCGTGTCTGTCTTCTTAAACTTAATTCTTATCTTGACCATCAAAAGTGGTGATCAGAACCACATTCAAGGTTCCGATAGACCATTACGTCGTCTGTCTGAAGTTGTGATTTTTGTCTTTGGATAAAATAATCAATAATTGTTCAAATATACTTTGTTGGTTGGACCCACGTGTATTTATGTATATTTTTATGTGCAAAGAACCCGTTCATGATTCTTAAATATTGGTCTTCGCAGAGATCTATTAGTCGTTGTCCGTTGTCATTCTTGGTTTCTTCCCCATATTTTTGTACAACTAGGCTATTTTTTGCTTTCACTATTCGACCATTCAAGTCTCCTAATACACAAATTTCTTTGTTTTTCTATGGAAACACCCCTTTGGCTCTTATGTTTTTTTCTACCCCACTATAGAGGTGAATGTAATTTCCAAAATTCTCGGATCCGTTTCTCATTTTCTTAGTTTCTGTTAACACACAAATATTGATTTTTAGTCTATTTCCATAAATACTTATTGTTGTTTTGTTCTTCACCCTTGTACATTCCACGTAGCCAGATCATTCGCATTTTCCTTTGCCTTGTTCTTTTACCATTTAATCTGCCCTGTTTCCGAGGCGAGCAAAAAAATTTTTTTTCGAATAACAAGGAGCTAACCGGTTGATTCAACCCCATTAATCAGGTGGATTGTGATTTTTCTATTGGGGTTTCTTCCCTTAGCCAATATTTACCGGTTTTAAGACGCTGGAATCTCGCCTTTTACCCTCTTTCGTCGACTGCGTAACGTACACCCATAGTACGCCACTCATTGCCCGGAGATCACGATGAGGACGTGAAAGTAGGATTTGTGGGCAAAGGTGAATAGAACAGTGAGCATTTCTCCGAGTTTTAAGTGACTTACAGATATTGACACCCTGTAAGAACCCAGAAACTCTTTACCAACCTTTGTTTACCAACCTTTGTTTACCGCTGTTTACCATTGTTCCTAAATATTTATATGTGTCTCCTCTATTGTCTTTCCGTTAATTTGTATATTTATGGGTGTTGTTCCATCTTTATTCTTAGTGATTACCATTATTTGGGTTTTTAATATATTCACGTTTAATCCATACTTCTTCGATGTATTGTTCCAAGTTTTTCTTCCGTTTCTGCCATGAGTATGATATCATTTGCAAATATACATATCTGAGCATGTATTGGTTCTAACTTAGCCCATCCTATTAGGTATTTCTTGAACTTTGTTTTACATTCTTTAACTATTTCGTCGATAGTATTTATAAATAGTACAGGGCTTAAGCTTCCTCCATGTGTTACTCCTACCGTTGTTGTAAATGTTTTAGATGTTCTGTTGTTAGTTCTGATCTGGTTAGTGATATTATTATATAAACTTTTAATTGCATTTATTAGTTTATTGTTTACTTGTTTACTTATTCGACTGTCCCTACTGCTTGATTTGACCAGATTCGAATGCTTTTTCCGTATCTATGAAGCACAAGTATACTGTTTTACTTTTTGCTGTTGCTTTTCCGTTATCTGTTGTAGCGTGAAGAGATGTTCTTGTATGCTGTGATTTTTCCTGAATCCGCTTTGTTCATCTTCTAATTTGTGTTCTGCTTCTTTTCTTAGACGGTTTTTTAGTATGCTTTCACATATTTTGGACATTACACATTATAGTGATATGCCTCTGTAGTTACTGTACTGTACCAAAGTGCACCATAAGGACGCCAGAGGGCGTCAAACTTACCAAAAATATTGTATATTGGGAATAACTCGAGAACGGTTCGACGGATTTTGTTCCGCTTTTGTATGCTGGTTGTCTGCTTCCAAAGACGTTTTTCTGTGTAATGTGGACTTCTGATGCCAGAAAAAGTCGCTTTTATACGGGCACTGTCAAATAAATGATAATATATTAACAACCGTCAACGATACGAAATCAAAATAAATCTGACAAATAAAACCAACAATTTTAAAAACTTTTTTCTCTCTTGTTAAATTGGGCTAATGTTATTATTTCGATCAGAAGTCGTATCCCTGCAAGGCGCATCCATAGGTACACTTAGAAATTCAAGACTGCTAGTAGGCTATGCAATCATGGTGCACTTTTGCTTATAGGTAAATTGGTGTCAAACGGTCTGTTTTGAGCCAGAACCTCTGGTAAAGCCATGTACACACCTTTCAGAAACACCCTGTATATCATGTGGTAGGTACAGTTTTCTTCTTCCATATTATGTTGACTAATTTTGTCAAGAATTGTCGTGCATTTTCCCTAGGTATTTCATCATTTCAGGTGTGATTTCGTCGCAACCTGGTGCTTTTCCTAATTTTATTTTATTCTTTTTCTTTTATTAAATATTGCTTGTTTATTTCTTTGGATCTCGTCTCTTGTAGTTGGGTTTCTTCATTTTTGTTATTACTTAATAGTTCCATAAAGTATTCTCTCCATCTTTTTATTATTTGTTTATCTTCTATAATTCTATTACCTTCCATGTTGTTTATGCTTTTTGGTGTTGTTTCTGTTTTGTTTTTCATTTTTTGGTATTCTGTAAAATAGGTTACATTTTCTTTGCTGTTCATCTCTAGCACTTCTCCAATTTTTCCCAGCTCTCCCTTTTAGCTTTTGTAACTAGTTCTTTAACTTTATGTCGTTGTTGTTTGTATTGTTCGCATGTTAGGTGTGATCCTTCTTGGAGGTACTGTTTCCAAATTGATTTTTTCTTTTTTAATTTCTTCGTTCTACCATTCTGTCTTTTTTACGCCGTATGACTTTTCCGCAGTTTTTATGATTATGGGTTTAAAGTTTAGTATAAATAGGACGTACAGTTTTTTTTCTGAAAATTTAATCTTAAGCTGAATAAAATTTGCCAACCGAAAACTGAATGCATTTTTATTGTTACCATAATTCAATTTCTAATAGTTTGAAATAATAATGATAAGTTAATGTAAGATCAAAATTCAGGATTATCTAGCAAAACACGTCAATTTTGTGTTACATTGTGTAACGCAAGAACAGTTTATAATTACAAAGCACTTTCGATATTAATAATCCTTGTCTTTAACATTAACGATGAAAGCGACGAGTTAAATGTAACAATCGATAAATTCTTCAACAAGTGGACCTACCAGCAAATTGAATCTAAAATTTTAAGATATTTTAATTGGAGGAAAACTGTAACATTGACGAGAAAAACTTGAGACGTACATTATTTATACCCTTCAATTATCTTCTGTCGCTGTTTGCGTTTTCCTTTTATTAATTCAATTAACTTGTTGCTTGAAACACGACAAAAATAAAGCCATATTTTGTATCGAGGTGTAGTGTAATGTGTCAAAAGGATTACATAATCTAACCTACATACATATATTATTGAAGCGTCTCAAATAATACCCTTAGTAATAACATTATGAGTTATGAAAATATATTGAGGCCCTTTTGAGTTAAATTATTCAACTTCCCTTCATTGCTTCCCTTTTCCGTATTACGGGCATTAAAAAATAATCAGAAACTACGTAGAAACGAATTAAAAGTTTTAAGAACTTTTTCAAAACACATTTTATTTTTGTGACCACGAATTTAAACTTAATGCTTAATTGTTTGTTTTTTATTTACTGCAAGGTAATTGAATTACGTAATTAGTTTATCTTCGAGTTAATCAATGACTAATGAAAAATATTACGCTGAAAACAGAAAGCTTTAGGTTATCCTTTGCAACGTGGATACACGGCTTAATAATACTTTAACATTTAAATTAAATAGTCAATGAAACAACATAAACAAACGCAATGATAATCATTCTCTATAAAGCAAAAAAATAATCACAAAGAGAAAAATAAAATTCAGTAGTGAATTTATGAATTTTGTTGAACGCTTTTGTTCCAAACTTTCTCAGATTTTTTCTATGTATGGCTTTACAAGATTCCCACCAATTATTTGGTGAAATTAATAATACAAAATTTTAACGATTTCATAATTATGTAGTATCCTTATTTTATTTACTTCTGTTTATGGAAATAAAAGAAAGCAAAAATTGAAATCTAATAACTTAACCTCTTACTTAATTTTTTGCGTTTCAGAAATATATTTTATAAGACTTTCGGATTCATTTTTTAAGAATGTTATTCAACGGAATGATTAGATTACCCTTCAATACATGTAATGGTAAATTTGAATTTTGATAGATGGTTTGGCTGATTTATTACTGCTTTCAATTTAACTACAGATTTTCTGGCATATAGGTATAGAATGCAAGAAAAGTGGAATCACAAAAAAAATTAGGTTGGGTTGAACAGTAAATAATTTAAATGTTGCAACCAAAAATGTACTAAGTAATAAATTAATAAGCTCAGTTAATCACACTTTTGTGTAATACATATTTTCTTTTCAAAGAAAAGCTTGGCGCTGTTTCAAAATGTAAATGTTTGAATTCTTTACATAAATAAAACATGAATAATAAGAGTGCAAACTAATATTCTTAATGTATGGTTATGCAAGTTATACAGGGTAAGTTTTTTAAAACTTACAACTACTATAATTTCTAAACAAAAACAAATTTGAATAAAAACAAACACACGTTAGTAGTGTCTCAATAGCGTTTCAAGAACAACCGGCATTGCTTTTAACCAAGGGTGAAACAAGATGGCGTGTTTGACACAAAATGGCGGAGTGTGGCGGGCTAAAGGGGTGTTAGATAGTAGTAGTGTCGAGAAAACAAGATGGTAGTGGTGTCCTTGCTAGCTCGTAGGCGAGGTGTGAAACAAGATGACGGATGCTGAAGAAGATTTCGGAGTGCGGGGCAGTCTGAAAGAGTGTAAGATGGCGGCGGAACAAGATGGAGGAGAGAAAACAAGATGGCTGTGGAACAAAATGGCGGTTCTAAAGAAAGGAAGATGGCGGTTAAAAAATAATATGATTGCACGATAAGGAGCGATGTAAATTTCTTCTCATTCTACAAACATCTAGTGTTCTTGAAACGGCATTGCTTTTAAGCGAGGAGGAAACAAGATGGCTCTTTGACACAAATTGGCGGAGTGTGGCGGGCTGAAGGGGTGTTAGATAGTAGTAGTGTCGAGAAAACAAGATGGTAGTGGCGTCCTTGCTTGCTTGTAGGCGGGATGTAAAACAAGATGGCGGATGCTAAAGAAGATGTCGGAGTGCAGGGCAGTCTGAAAGAGTGTAAGATGGCGGCGGAACAAGATGGAGGTGAGGAAACAAGATGGCTGTGGAACAAAATGACGGTTCTAAAGAGATAAAGATGACGGTTAAAAAATAAGATGATTGCACGACAAGGAGCGATGTAAATTTCTTCTCATTCTACAAACATCTAGTGTTCTTGAAACGGTATTGTTTTTAACCGAGGATGAAACAAGATGGCGTCTTTGACACAAAATAGCAAAGTGTGGCGGGCTGTGAAACAAGACGGCCGATTTTGAAGAAGATGTCGGGAGTGCGGGGCAGTCTGAAAGAGTGTAAGATGGCGGCGGAACAAGATGGAGGTAAGGAAACAAGATGGCTGTGGAACAAAATGGCGGTCCTAAAGAGAGGAAAATGGCGGTTAAAAAATAAGATGATTGGACGATAAGGAGCGATGTAAATTTCTTCTCATTCTACAAACATTTGTAACGTTTTCAATTTACAGGTTTGAAAAATTATTAAAACTAAATTTTCTTAATTTACCGTTTCCATAGATTAGGTATTTATCTTTTTTTTGAAATTATTTTGTGATTTTTCGAATCGTTTCTACGTAACAACGTTTGTTTTGAACTCCAGCTTATAGACCACCATAATTTTCTTAAAAGCCGACCTCCACCTCAGGTATATTCGTCATTTCATTAACTACATAATAGGTTTCAGTTGGAAAAATTTAAACAATTATTTTTTAGGTTTCTCTTCTGGGGTTGAATAATAAACTAAATATTTCCGAAGTAGCTACAGTTCCAATTAATTTTGCAAGAGTATTTCCTAATTGTACGAGATTTGTCTGTACCTAGATATTCGGATTAAGATAATTCCAGGAATTCTCTGTTTTGGAATATCTTTAATTTGGGCCAAGAATTCATTACTAGGAATATTCAGAAAAGGAATTTTTGTTTGTGTTTAAAATATTCGATTTGTGTTTTAAATGAAGTTAATATTTGTGTTGATCTTAAAATAATTAAAAAAAAATAGATAGCACTTATAAATCAAATAGGTACTAAAATTATTGTTTTTGTGGATGACAATTAATTCATATTTTGGGATTTAAAAGGAAAACAAATTTTATAAGCTTTTAAATTCTCATTACATACCTTTTGAAGTTTACCTATTTACGTTTTGGTTTACTTTTAATAATTTTTTTTCAAATTAAAACACAATTTAATTTGTGGGGTTGATTTAATAACATATGCGTAATTTAGTTTATTACAAAAATTTGTAATAGTTATGTTGAAAATAATTAACGCTCATTATAAATGCATTAATAGCTTGTACAGATAAAAAAATTACCATAGACCTTTATACTTAATTATATTGTTGATCCTTAATTTATATTACCTTGTTCTTTGTACTACCTCCTTCTTTTTACTATGATTGTTTTCCTGTTTTGGCTGACATAAATTATGTTTAACATAAAAAAACAGGTAGCGCCTATTTTGTTCTGTATTCATTACGTTTGAAATCTTAGTTTTAAAAATTTATTTTTAGTGTCGATAACGAGTAAAGAAATTGGGTCAAAGTCGTAAAAAAAGCGTCATATATAGTTCATCGACGATCTTAGTCTTTGCTTCTTTATTCTTTTCTTGGTGGTTCTAGTTTTCATTTGATTCAAACCCATGCTTAACGATTACTTGGCTCGCAGAGTTGCAGCAACAGCTAATGCCGCTGTTCTTTTGCCTAAACTTTCGTCTTTCGACTTGAAACGCTCCCAAACCTTTTGCTGAAGAAATTGATTTGCGCGATGTCTTGCGGTTAAATCGTTAGGGTCATTTGAAGTTAAGGTCTTTGAGTTTCTATAAGTTGATTAGCCCGAATTGGGCTTAATCTCGTCCGATAATTAAACGTTCATTCTACCTCTTTTCTAGTTGTGCCTTTAACATAGAAAGCTGTGAATCTCCAGTTCTAAAATTTGGGGAAAATCTGATAAAGTACCATTATTAAATAATTGGTAACGGAAATAAACACCATGTCAGTTCTTAATATTATTGGAGGATTTATTAACCGACATCTTCTACGTCGTAAGTAAAATTTCTTGATTTATAACCATTGTGAACTTTGGATTCGCCACGTTTTCACGTTTTAGAACTTCCACCGGGTAATGTTTGATTGGAATGAATAAATACAATTTAGCTAATTATAGTTGCTTAACTGGGAAATAATACGCCACCACCACCACCATCATCTTTTTCCTCGACCCCAACACCATTTTAAACTCTTTCAGCCTGCCACACACCGCCATTTTGTTTGAAGACGCCAAGGTATTTTCAAGACGCTATCTTGTTTCAGCCTCACTTAAAAGCAATACCGTTTCAAGAAAAGTAGGGAGCTGTTCTTGAAATACCATTGATTCACTGTTCATGTTAATTTTATTATTGTGGGGGCGATTTTTGACAGTTGTGGAATTAACTCCTACCTCTCGTAGTATTTTTAAATGGCATGACCTCACTGATGATACGTCATTGTTTAGGAAATTTTGTAAGGATTTCAGTGAGGTATTGAGTTTTTTATTTTTAATAAGTTTTGATCAAAAATGCAAATTTTAAAGTGCATACTATTTTCGGCTTATTTATAACATAGATGATCATTTTATTCATCAAACTCATTGACTACCACTCTGCCCTTCCATAGTTACTCTACCTATACTTTTTTTAATCACATTAAAGTATGTTCAATGAACAAATTTACCCATACGCTAGCCCATCGGTTCTCAAACTGTGATACGCGCACTTCTTGGGGCACTCAAAAATTTTTAGGTGGTACTCGGACGTGAAATAAAAACTAACAAACATTATTTGATTTTAGACCAATGGAGTGCATTATCTAATGTGATGTAGTATTGCCTGTTAATACAGCTCGCCCACAACACTGTGTTGTGTGTTGTGTTTTGTTGTTCTTCTGGTAATCAATTATGTTTCTGTTTGAAATCTGATTACTGTACTTAGGTGAATGTTAAATAAAATTAACAATGGATAAACGGCCCATAAAGAAAAACCTCGTAAAAACCTGATTTAAAATGTTAAACCATCAACTTTACAAAATATAAGCAGATCTAATGTGATTATTTATTTATTCGTATGGTACATTTTATAGTTTATTTAATTTTTAACCAATGAGTAGTCAATGACAAAATAAAAAACCCGAAAAATCAAATCAATAAAAATCAAAAGACTTTGAAACTAAAAAGGGAAAATATTAGTGAAGAAGGGGTTGCAGTACTTGAATGCATTTTGGATGACATTAAAAGTAAAAAAAAACAATTAAAACAATTCCATTGTCAAATGTTACTGTGTCAAGAAAATCAATTATATGGCATATGACACGAAACAACAACTTGTTTGAGCAAATCGAGGTAGCCCTCCCTTTGGTATACAACTCGATGAAACCAGGGACGTCGCTGGCCTAGCTCAACTGAGACTTTTTGTTCGTAGCATATTTCAAGAGAAAATATTTGAATATCTTTTATTTTGTTTTCAAGTTAATAGATTCTTTTTTTTTCTGAAAACCAGATTAAGTAGAAAGAATGTGTGTCAGTGTGAAACTTTTGGCCCGTGTTTTTGAGATCCCCAAAAAGTCGCAAATTTTTTTACTGAACATAAATTGGCTTTTGAAGTTATTTTTTTAAGTAAAATTTTTAAAAATCTGAACATCTACAATTTGTCCATGCAGGGCAGTGCTTCTGATATTTTTATGAAAAAGAAAACTGATGCAATGGTAAAACAGATCACTATTCAAGAACTTATAACTAATGAGAACAGCATTTCTGATTTTATTGAATTCAATACTCAAATGGGTCATTATTTGAATGCTATGAAGATCCGCATTCTAGAGTACTTATCACATTTGGTGAAACAGTATGACTAGATACATGACCCCTTCGATGCTGATGTAACGGACGTTAACCTGACTACTTTTGAAAAAAAGTTTGAGAACCGCTGCCCTAAACCATAATCTACTGCATCTACGAATGGTAAAATGACCGGCACTCAATAAGCTATAAGTAGCTCTATAAGTACTTTACGAGTCTCTAATTTATTGTAGATACACTCTGGCAGATATTGCTTAGTTATTATGCAAAGCAACTGCCAAGAAAGGCAACATGTGACCTACAGTTTGCAAAAGGTCTTGTAACAGAAATGACCTGTGCAACTTCAAAATTGGGCTTATGTTTATTATTGCTGAATGCAATTATTTTTTACTTTTACAAGTAATCGTGAACCAAAGTTTAAATAAAGAAGTACACCAACACAAGGAGGATTGGACATATAAATAATCTTGATTTTGAAGCTTGCGTCACAGTCCGTCTAATGGAATCACATGATTTTATACCAGTAATGATATTTAAAAAATGTCGCAAAACGGGTGGTACGTCTATACGATGCAATTTCTGATGACATGGGATATTACTGAGTCCGATAATAGTTTGATTTTTGTTGTTGCTACTTCAATCGTGTAATAATTTTCTAATTCAGAATCTTCCAATTTTTTTCTAATATTAGCCACTGTTTACCCCCAGCTACCATAGTAGTCATTCCTTATTTTTCTGTATATGACAATTTTATCCAAAAAATGTTGTACGAGTTTTGGTAACATGTGATTTTGTACTAAAAATGTCTACCTAGTAAAAAATCTTTAATTTTAGTAACCACCAGATAGTCAATAACCGGCTCATCGATTTCTTCAAAAAAAAAACCACTGGTATACGTTATTTGTTTTCTTTGTGATCGACCAAGAGGCTTAAAACTTAATTTGAATCATTTTGGTACTTCTTTGGTATTGAATAGACTTTTCTAAAATTTACGCTGGATGCCTGATGATATTTAGTTTCTGTTGTTGGATAATAGCTGACCATATTATGTCTGAAATTACACGCTTTCATAACCAAATTTTGACACGTTATAAAGCGACCATAAAAGAAAACAGTGTGTCAGAAACATTTACTGTAATGCAGCTTGCTTGTTCTTCATCTTGAGTATTAATTTTATACTATTGTTGGTATTATTTTGATTTGTGTACAGTCGACAACATTTGACGTGGATATTCCTAGCGTAATAAGGCCTTGATTCTAATAACTTATAAATATAGTCTTCTTGCATTTTACTTGCACTTTGAAGTTTCTTCCATTTTCAATGTTCAATTTGTTATAGGTGCAAAACTTATTTACACCATATGCAATGGAGCCTATTTTTTTATTCTTTCAATCAATATTTTTGCTTGAAATTAAATTTCCATTAATTTGATACCAAACATAATTGTACAAGAATTTTCAAGTTTTGTTCAACACGGCGACCAAAAATCAAATTCTATTTTGGTGGACAATAGTTCCACACTAAAACTTGTATGTTCAGTAGTACTAATAAGTAATAATCTCATAATGGTGAGTAATTGAACTTATTTGGAACATTTTCAGTTTTTACGACGTAGTTTTTCAAAATGTCTTTGTATTAGAATCCCTTGTTTAGTGGAGGTATGAAGAAACAACTCAAAACAGTTAAATTGACATCATTTCACCCTCCTTGTGAGGAACAATATACCCGTATAACCTTCTAGATAAACAAAATCAGGTACACTGCGCAATGTAGATTCCTTCCCAATGAAATAAAAACGTTTACTTATTCAAAGAAAAAAAACAAAGTGGGTGTCAAAATTAATGTGGTTAAACAAAGGAAATCAAAACCAAAGGAAATCAAGAATGACATTTTTCGCTAAAACTAAAATTAAAAAATTTTTACCTATAGGATACCCCATCCGTAGACACAGTGTATAAAGTATTCGAATAGTACATAGTACGAGATTCCAAACATGAGCGTTAGAGGAACAACTAGTACGTCGATTTTGTATTCTAATCGAGTAATAACGTATTTTCTTTACTACTATCTCTTGATTTTTCACTTATTTTTTAAAATTTAAATACTTGTCTCAAAACATTTAAGACGTTGCATTTAGATCTGACGACAACATTGTTTCATTAAGCATAATTATGGAATATTCATACTGTCCCTTGTTATAGAATGAAAATATATACAAAACTCATACGAAGCAAGTAATCAGAATAAACGTTCTTTTTTAAGAGCTGAAAATTTTAATTTCGATAATTCTGTAACAAGTTTAGAATAAAATTGATGCGCGAGCCTGAGATGAGCGTGAGAATCACGAGCATAGCAAATTTTACGGTGTACAGCCTATACTTTCAAAGACTTAAAATAAATATTTTTAGTTACAAATAATTATTATTTAATGACAAATCTCTCACTACGATAACAGTCAAAGCTAACACTATATCGTTGCGCCAATGTAAGAAACATTTTCTGTCTCTAGACCTAGAAAGTAATAAAATCGCACAGGTCTAGAAGTGTGCCGAAATATTTTTGAATCCCTAGAGTGAGAATGACATAAAAATTTAATTTTTTGATTATTTTCAAGAATTCTCCATTACATTTAAAATAATGTTTTTTTTATTATTGATTGAAAATGTTTTATAAAGGCTTAAAATTTCTTAAGGTTAAAAATCACATTTTAATTTGTTTTTTAAAATATGTTCGAAAAGCGTAATTTAACAATTCATAAGTTCTATTTATTATACGAATTTTGCACTTTTAATCTCATCAAGGGTGGTAAAAATATTGTGTCTTAAGTCGGATTAAATTGCCTCGTAAAACAGCAGTTTCGCGTTACCATAGATTCCTATTAGACGTGGTAGATAAATAGGAATAAATAATGTTGAGACATATAAAAATTATGTAGTATAGAATAAAATTTAATAAAAAAGTTGTATATGCACACATACTAAAGATGTGTAAAAATGGATCGTTTTATTATGTCAAAGCTTACGCTGTAAAATAATTATCAAAGGCAGAAAAATTAATTAATTGAAAACGTACATTCCAAATTTTTTAACCATTCTAATTTAAGATTAAGTTTCGTAAACTTGTTGTGGGATCACTTATAAATTTCTGTCAGTTTTGGGGTAGAAACTTTAATCTTACCGATAGCCACAATTAGGCCGTCCGTTAATTTTACATTCTAGGTCTAAACTAACCCGCAAATAAGGTGTTGAAAATGTGAAATAATAATTCAGAATCTGTTTAAATTATCACCTTATTTTACAAATTATAGTAAAGACTGTTAATAATTTTTTAAAATAATTAATCCAACACCAATGTATGTTTTTTTATTACACGCAAAAGCGTTGAATAATATTTTAGCAGCGCACTCTATATAAGTTACTATATTCAGCAAAGAAATTTTTACATTTACTAGAATAATAAAGCAATTGGAAAAATATTGTATTAAATTCGTTATATAAGGGGTCTAGACTGCGTATACAACAAATTTAATAATATACTATTATGTGTATTAAGCTATAGTTCGATTTTGCATCACTGTGTTGATGTTGTACATTCAACAAGTAAATATTGAACGTCGCGAATGTCTATTCAACCATCATTGAAATTTATTTTCAAATTGAAAATTTGAGATTTTATCCGTTAAATACAGCTTGTTACTTTTTCATCAACGTAATAGTGTTCTGGGCTAAATTTTATAACATGCAAAAATCAGTTTGAATATTATATTCGTTTTAACATTGAAATTACGAATGACATTTTTTAGTTTGAGGTTCATTTATTTAATTATTATTTAATTTATTTAACTTTTTTTTCTTGATTATGTTATTTCATTTAAAAACCTTCAAAATAAATATTATTGTTAAATAATTTTTATCATCTAAACAAAAGTTATATATTAGTAATTTCAATGTTCATTTTATATCATCAATCAGCTCGTAAAAACATGGTAAATAAATAAATAATCTATCGAAATGAATTTGTTTATTAAGTATACAATTCATTCACGATTCTACAATCAACGTATAGTTTGGTTAGGAACGTAAATTTAATTCGGCAACCTAGTGGTATTCTATCTTTTCATATATTGTAATTATAGTAAAATTAATAGACACATATTTAAGTAACAATTGTTGAATGTAATATAAGTTGTGCTTTTGTGTATAGTGATAATTTAAACACACATGGCCGCAACAGCGGGCGGCGATTCTTCGTCGCCCAATACAATTCAAGACCATATAGCGTAACTCAAGTAGAATACATAATCTTTTAAATAATAAATACAGACCGGTAGATTTTGGGCCTTATATAGTGTATATCGAACACAAAAACAAAATTTTTGGTAAATTACATCCTATTAGAATAGGGCATTATCTACATGAGTGCGCATTATTCAAAAATTCGATAAGTGATATTGCCGCAATCGGTATTAACAGAGTAAAAGTAACCTTCAACTCATTTGAAATTGCAAATAAATTAATTAATCACGATGCTATCATAAAAACATGACTTAATCGCGTATATACCTTCTTTCTTTATACAAAAGAAAGGTGTTATAAGAATGGTAGATACGTTTTTGAAGAGGAATATTTGAAAAATGCCATTCAATGTAATCAGAAAGTTTTAGAAGTGAAACGGATGGTTAAAAAATAGAACAAGAAGGAATCATTAATTTAGTTAAACGTCAAACGATTATAGTCACATTCTTAGGGAACTCTTTACCACAAAATGTATATATTAATAGTTTAAACTTTATAGTAGAACCTTATGTATATCCAGTGGTACAATGTAAAAATGTTTGAGATACGGCCACACTCTTACTCTCTGCAGGGGTGTACCAAGATGCAAAACATGTGGACAATCAGATCCCTCCTGTGAAGAGGACTGTAAACAAAACATATTCTGCGTTAACTGTAAAACAAATGACCATTCGTCTACAGATAAAAAGTGCCCAATTTACGCAAAACAACTCAGTATTAAAAAATTAATGGCGACAGAAAACGCAACATTTAATGAAGCAGAATTGCTAATAAACAACCCTTCTTATAACAAAATTATATCAAACAACCGCTTTGCCATCTTAAATAACTTAACAAATTTTCCAAATCTCCCGGCGAGTAGTTCTCAAGCAACTTATCCTGCTAGACTATCAAATCTCGATAATTTTAAACACAAACATTTAAATTCTTCACAACCACTAAATCACGTAAAGAAACGCAAGCTCCACTATCCCCAATATCCCCAATATTGGTAAGTTCCATCTGAACTAGTTTTCTCAAAACATGCTATAACGAAATACACCAATGTAAAAATAAATTTATTGAAGAAGTAACACATATTATTATGGACATTTTTAAAACAGTTACGCCCGGATTTAACGAAACCCAATTAGCACCCTATAATATAAAAGAACGTATATCTAATATCTTTGAACATACAAAAATAAAAACAACAATGGCGACCCAAAACTTTAATAAAGCATTAAATGTATTACAATGGAACGCGCGATCCATTTCTAAAATAAACCGTATATATCACAATTTTTGAATACAACAGAGATACATGTACTAATTATATACGAAACATGGCTGAAATCAAAGGATAATTTCAAAATTTCCGGTTTTAACGATGTTAGACTAGATCGCCCAGATTGTTACGGTGGAGTAGCGATATTTGTAAAGGAGACACTCTCATTTACACCTATACAAATCACTAAAAATTATAACTCTAAAATAGAAGTCTGTGCTGTATATCTCCACAAACCAAAAATATCAATAGTTTCTATTTATAAACCACCCCATATTATCGCAAACGAATCAAACTGGATAAACATTTTTCACAATTCTCAGGCAATGTAATTATCGGAGGTGACTTTAACAGCCATAATACTTTATGGGGATCGGATCATGACAATAATCAAGGAATCAAATTAGGTAATGCAGTAGATAATTTTGATTACATTATAGCAAATAGCGGTGCTCCCACACTCTAACGGCTCCTTCTCAAACTCCGTCTGCTCTGGATCTTACCTTTGTTGCACCAAGTCTAGCAGAGAAACTGTCATGGAACGCATTAGATGATCCCATGGGATCTAATCATTTTCCCTTACTCATTAAAATCAACGAATCCTGGACTAAATCGCTAATCTACCCATCATCCAAGTGGAATGAATCCGGTGCTAACTGGAACCTCTTTGCAGAATTAATCCATTATGACCTACAGAATAATAAAAACGCGTTTGAGAATAATAAAGACAGAATTACATACCTTACACAATCAATTAACAATGCTGCGTCCAAATACTTAAAAGTTAAAAAACCTTTTCAACCAAAACACCGACGACCTGTTTGGTGGGATGAAAGTTGCACATCCATGATAAACAAGAAAAAAAAAAGGTTTTAAGAGAGTATTAAAAAAGTCTACTCTTGATAATTACTTAAGCTATAAGAAACTAGACGCTATCAGTAAACGTTTTTTCCTTCAAAAAAGCAGAGATTCTTGGAAAAAATATTTAAATAGTTTAAATAAAAATACAACCCCGACACAGATTTGGAAAATAGTTAAAAGTATCACTTCTATTATCACGCCATCCAAAAAACAATACTGGACAACATAATGGTAAACAAACTATTAGACAAATGCGCTCCTCCATCTGTCACGTAAGTCCTACAGACACAATAAACGACAGTGGTGTTACAAGTCAACCATTTACTCTAGAAGAACTGAAAACTGTACAAAAATTTCACAGAAATAGTGCTCCTGGACTAGACAGCTATACCTATAGTATTATTTCCAAAATTCCTCCAATAGCTATGTCCACTTTACTTGATATATATAATGATTGGTGGATAAACGGTTCCTACCTACCAGAACTTAAACAAATCATAAAATTTTTTCGAAAAGGTGCAAGGCACACAAAATGCATTACTCATCTGATGTGATCCCTCCAGTAGGTCATATAGTCGACAGCGCGTTTGTAAAATAATGAACTTACACTTGAAATCTCTCACTCCCGATGAGTCCCAAAAGGACGAAACAGCTGTCGGGTGATTCTCAGTGTTTGTTTGCAAGTAGTACAACCTCTGCGTTACTTTACTGCAGGCGATTCGAGTTTTTATACTTGCCAACTGTTAGGTTGGCTATAATTATTGAAGAATCGACTATGTAACTGCTTTACATACCTGTCGGCAAAGTTGCTAACATTTTCGTACGTGAACGCTTTCACGAGTCGACACTAGATGTCGAAAAACTTATCATTTATATATATATATATATATATATATATATAATAACCGACAAATATATATATAAGAGATCACACGCACTTGCTACATGGCTCCGTCCTTAGCCCATTGCTCTTCAACATATACACAGCAGATTTACATAAATTGTGGAACCCAGATATCCAATGCATACAATTTGCTGACGATATTTGTATATATAGTAGCCGTGATTCCTATGACGAATGCGTAGCTGACCTCAAAAATAACTATATTCCAATAATGGACATTATAAAAGAAAATAAATGTCTGCTTAGAACTAGTTGGGAAACACAATGGATCGAGTATGTGAAGAACAATTGTAATTCATAGACTATGCTACACCCGGTTCTACCAAAAAAAGATGACGTTATATCATTACGATGCTTATCGAAATTTTACGCCTCTTGCATCTCTCGTCTGCGAATAGGACACTACAGCCTTCCATCCCATTTATACAAGTTAAAAATTGTGAGATCAGACAAATGTGACTGTAATAACACCTCAATTGGAAACGCAAACCATGTGCTTTTTGCTTGTAGAAAGTACTAGACTTATAGACAAAATTTTCTGAAGAAATTAAATACAATGAATGTGCACCCACCGATAAGCATCTCTTATTTATTAGCTCTACACCAGCAGACCGTATACGACACAATCATACAGTTTATTAAAACTTCCAATATTTCCATGTAATTGACGACTAAAGACTTCCATACATTCTGTGGTTAAAGAGTAAAACCTAAAACCAAAAAAAAAGTATACAATTTGTATTTGAAGATTTTTAAATAAATAATGTTTTATTTGTTTATGTAACTATTGTTTAGTTTGTCCTATGTAACATTTGCAGTGTAGTTTGTAAATAAGTTTTATTGGTCTGTAATGTCAATTTTTTCAATATAGGGTTGTTTCAAAAATATAAATTGAATACAAGAGTAAAGTACCTTTATTTTTGATAGAATTGAAAATTGTCATGGAAAAAGTTGATCAGACCCCTCTATTGTAAAAGTTGGCAACATAGAGGAAACTTTTTGAAGTCAAGTATAAGGATGTAATTGCATATTAAGACATAGTTTTGAATTCTGAACAACTTTTATAACCAAAGTTTACGATATTGTCACAAGTAAAGATACTTTACTACTCCTGTGCCGAAATAATATTTTTTGAAACACTTGATATATGTCTTGAAATAATTGGTAGCTGATCACTTCATTTTGAGTTTACGGCCGAGCAAAACCTTTTATGAAAAATAACTTTTTTCCATAAACCAACAAAAAAAAGTTTGCCATATGTTGCCAACTTTTAGAGACATACTGTATAGTTAGTTTTCACCTAGGATTTGATATATTTTGTAAATTCTGTTTATGGTATGTGTGTATTTTTGCATTTTTTCAAAAAAATTTATTGATTCTATTGCGAATACTCTATTGATATGTTTGTGTATAAAGAAACTATATCTAACGAAAAAATTTATAATTCGGCAACACTTAAAATTTTTGATTATTTTTTTAAAAGACCAAGAGTTTTAGTACTATTTTTATTTTGCAAAGTTGTGTTTTTAAGTTGGAGGAAGTATTTTTCACTTTTTGGTATAATAGATATTGGTGGGGATATTGTAACCACAATTAGTGTCACGCATAAAAAAATACTTTCAACAAAAGTTATTCGAGAAAAAATCTGTAAAATGAATATTTTTCTAAGAATTTAAAAAATTTGAAAATCTGTATCGGTTAACGTTATTTTGACTTGATGATTATACCCAAAATCAAATCAAATCTGGGGTATTATAAATAAGACCCATGTGCAAAGTTCTATAAAAATCGGACGTTTGATATAATTTCAAAATATTTGTACATTTTTAATTTTTCAGCATATTGCGATGGTTTGAAAAAATTCGCATATAAAAAAATAATTAATTTTAGCAATGAAAAACCACAAAATTATCAGGGTCAATTTGGGTCCGTTCTAAATTAAAAATTTGAGTATAAACATACTAAATTTAATCAAACGAACAAAATAAATATGAGCAATTTAAATTCTGAACCCTAAAAATGCGTTTGAAAGCAAATACGGATGGAAAAAGAACGTAGTTTTAATATAATTTTATATTAAGCGAAATACAATTCGTAACATTTTATAAAATATGTAATCTTGTTAGAGTTCGTTGATCTTGATTGTAGACCAAAATTTGGTTAATGATGAAATTCTTGGGTAATTGGGTAATTATTTAATTAATTTATTACACGATTTAGTTTATTTAATGTTCATAATAATTTTTCATTTTTAAAAAGGTATCACTTAATCTGAATTTGTTTTTTTTAAACACACCCGTTTATGTTTTGATTTTAGTTTTAATTTGATAATGGATTTTCCGACTACATATTTTGTATTTCGAATTTAAGCAAAACCTCTTGTACTACCGGAATTGTTAAATTTTATTTTGATTACATCTTTCTTCTTTCTAATATGTCCAATCGACTATCGACTACTCTCCGATTGTCAGTTTTAAGTTCCCTACTTTCTATTTCACTGGTACATCTGTACTTGAATAAAATTTTCCATTGAAATTCTGTTACAGTTTACAGAGTTCACTTATCTTAATCATTTTTTGATTAAACACAAAAATATTTGTATTTTTAAAATACTATGTATTTCATCGCAAAATATTCATTTACTAAGATCATCTAATCCAAAATCACTAATCTTAAACATTTTACCTAAGACACAGTAACCAAACGTACTGTTAATTACATAAGTTCACCTACTTGTTATTTAGCGCAATTTTTGTCTAAAGAATTTGATAATAAAATATATTTCATTTCTAAATATTCACTTAAATTTTTTTCTTAACTAGTTAAAATTAGGTCAATTTATCTAATTAATCTAATCTTATCCTTGTTTCATTCAATATTATTAATCTTTTTCCGTCAGTACCTTCTTAATAAATCATTAATCTTATTTCTAATTTGTTAATTTCAAGCAACCTACCTGATATTATAACTGAAAGTTTAATGTACTTGTTTTTGTTACCAAAATCTTTTTTTTTACTTTTCAAGATAATTTTTATAAATAAGAACAAGAATTTTCTTTATCTTCAGTTTCATTCGACAACTTAGAGAATAATTTTATTTCTAAAAAATTAATACTCATGTTTTTCTTATTATTTCTTAAACGTCAGCAATAAGATAGTACAGGGATTGTCGATGACATAAAATTCTGAAAACCAGCTCCTATTAAAGGCCTAACACAATTTGAGTTTCTATATATATAAATTAATACTCATATAATCCCATCAAAACGGTATGTTGATGACACACAGATGAGACAACTCTAATCATGCAAAAGCACTCATCTTCATCAAAACTCTTAGAATTCTGACCATCCGTAAATTCCCATTCGGAATATTTTATTGTAAGTTGTTCCATAGTTATGACTGGAATCAACTCTTTCCAAAGGATCATCAGGTGGTATAGATAGTATACGACCTCAACATTTAGTAGACATAACTTCTAAAGCAGCTGGTAAAGGAGTACTGAGTTTATCCAATTCTTGACAAAATTGGTCCATTCTATGTTATCGGATAAGTCAACCCAAATGTAACAACCCTTTTAATGCCCAATGTATGCCCTTTAACTAAAAAGGATAGAAGTATATGCCCTATTGCGGTGGGCAGTACATTCCGTCTTGTGGCTGGAAAACTATGTTGTAAAGCGGTCGTAAAAGAAAACTGATGATTACCTTCTTTGGCTTCGGGACTAAAAGTGGTTGGGAAACAGTTGTGTATGCAGTGAGATCATTCCTAAATCTGAATAAGAATAAGGAAAAAGTTATACTACAAAAACGCGTTTAATTTCATAGAACGAGACGAGGTTAAAATCAGTTATATATCAAACTTCGAAGTAATATCCCATTCTATAACAATGTTATTCTTCTCCATCAATCTTATCCTATGGAATCAAAACTTGGAACACAACAAGGCTGTTCAACCTTGTTTTACAGCCTACACTTTATGATCTAATTCCGAATTTTGTGTTTTCTATATGGACAATGAAGAGGTAATCCTCAAACCATTCCACAAAACTTCCAATTTCTTATATCAAAAGCAAACGTTTGGGTTTGAAAATCAATTCTGAGAAATGAGAGATATTTTTCTGTTCTGACGTGAAGGGCAGTGAGCTATTAGCTACTAGGTGCTCCTCTTATGGAAGAATTGGCTTCAGTTTGCTTGAATCAGAACACTGAGAAAGTTCTTGATTGTGTAGCCGGTTTTCCCAATTAAATCATTACGTCGCTTTCTACTTGTTGAAGCATAGTATATCGATCCCCAAGTTTACTTACCTTCTACGAACTCCAATTTGAAACTTAAGTAAATGGGACAAAAGCTTAAAAGCACTTTAGATATATAATCCTCAATGTAAAGATGGAACCCCATCATTAGACTGTAGCAAGTTTACTCTAGAAAAATAGAGATCATTAGATTAGAATATTATAACATATAAATACTAAGATGGGTAATGAACCGGAATTTGGGGATTTATGTTGTTTTTAAAATTAAAATAACCACCCAAGTATATTGAAAGTGTACGTTTTCCGCGTAACTGTCAAGAGTGCTTAGTGCAATGTTTAAACTACGTGTACCATCAAAATAAGGAACTTTCTGTTCGCGACCCTTTAGAGATTATCATTCAATTTAATTAAAATAATTAATCGAAATACTTATTAACTTCTCTAAACTGCAAACTTATTAGGAAAAATGCAATATCGTAATATGCATTTCTTACGATAACTTCGGATTAATAAAACTGTTCCTATTGGATTAAGTAACAACGAAATAATCATTGAGTCATTGGTGAATACTTGATTAGATTATCCTTCGTTTCATCGACTTGAGAAATCAACTGTAAGTACTCTGTTTGTTTACCTCAGAAAACTTTCCGTGTTAAGTGAATTTGTGTTCAGGTACGCATATTCGAATTAAATTAGGCAGCGTCTTATTGAATTCCTTTTATTAGATTTATTAAATTATGTTTTGTGGTTCAAAATGATTGAACTGAGATCACGTTATTTTCTAATTTGATGCTAAATTAGTTATTTTGTTTATTCGACAAAACCGCAGTCTCATTTCGTTTAAGAACTACGTGAATTTGTAATAGTTTTAAGTCAACGCGGTCATAATCTTCTTTCATCTTGCCCGATACCGGGATTGATTTTTGTCCGTTTATTTTTAGAAAAAGCGGATGCAGTATTAATGTTAAAATAACACACGATCGTGGTGTAATCTGTGTATAGCTTGATATTTTGAATTTCAATAGAAAACCGGACGTTTTTTTTTGTTTGGAACGTGTCCTTCAAGTGTTTTTCCGTATTCTTTAGTGAGCATTTGTTGTATATTTAAAAGATAGCAACCCCGACTGTGACTCGTCTTAAAGACCATTAGTTTCATTAAATGTAAGTGAGAGACGAGGTGAGAAACATTTTCGTAAACCTACACCCTTCGCCGTTTGAGCTGGTGTGGCGTTCGTTATGCTGTGTTGATGTTTTTAAAAATTTCGTGGCGTAACACTTGAACCAAATGTTTTACCAAGACGAACCAAACGGTTTCGTCATCACACTATACAGGTTTATACTGTTCTTATGGGGCACCATACATAACATAACTTACATCACAATACAATATTTAAAATGTGCCATAGAATAAATAAATAAAAGATTTAACGCTCCCAGCTTATCCAATACCATGGTTATGAATCTTGTTATGTCAATGCATCTGGAAAAAGATCAAATTAGCTGCTATTCTGAGGGCTTTAATACGTAGATTACTCATTATACTCAGTAACCAGATGTTAATGTTGATAGTAAAAAATACAGTTTCTAAACAGAACTTTGTTTATCATGACTCTAAGGCAAGATATATTTTCGCATATAAAAAGAAATCAACTGGGTGGCTCTCCGCGCTTCCATCTAGATGTTTGGGGACGTTGTTAGACGAAATACGTATAACCGCATCTTTAAGACTAGGAACAAAATATGTCATTCATACGTAAGTATACGTGGAGCTAGTGAAGACGAATATAGCAATCACGCCTGACTTAAAGAGAACGAACATGTCGGTGGACTTACTTAAATAACCTGATCAAAAGAGCTTTATCTTTGGCTGAAATTCTATCCTGTCTGGAGCCTGTTGGACTATTTAGAGACAATGGCAAAGAGCTGACGATAATACTTTAATCCCTTGGACAAGAGGAAGTTTCTGGTTTGAGACGCAACTTGTTCTCATACGTTACCTCTTTCTTGTAGCCATTCACATTTATTCAGCACTAGCTGAATTAGCTGCGACGTAAAAATGGTCAACTTATAAATCTCTTATAAATAACTACATTTTTGTTCCACTTTCTGTGGAATCTCTTGGTATTATTTTCTTCCGAGACTCGCGAGTTTACTAGTGAAATTAGTCGAAGGATAAAGTCGGTACTCAAAAACTAAGTTCGGCGATCCAGATTGGCAATGCAGCCTGTATAATGGGAACTTTTCCAACTGGATCTTCTCTTGAGGAAGTATTATTATTTATTAAATTAATTTCTTTATATTAATAATAATTTTCCTTACTGATAGAAATATGAAACAAATCAACTACAAACTTACTGGTTACTGTACACTATGCAGAAGTAATATAATCAACGCATAATCAAATTTGCAATGTTTTAAAAAGGTTGACGAAAATGTATAGGTATATTTATGAGATGCTGCATGTAAAACCATTCATTCATTAATACGTAAAACGCATTTTCAAATCGAAATGCTAGTACGTCAGTATACAAATTATATTTCTTATATACTTATTGACAACATAATTTTGTTAAAATAAAAGAATATTTTAGGTTGAGAACATTTTTAAAAATATTTTTCTTATTTGATATATAATTTAATGATGTGTTTGCTTAATTTTGCTGTGGAATTCTTTTGTTCCTGATTTTAATAACACATTTTGAAACGTAAAGTATTTTCTATAACTTAAATTGTACTTCAAGTACGGAATTCGGAATTGTGACAGACGAGTATTAAATCCCGTTACTCGAATCATGCATTATGCAAAGGGCGAAATCCGCCTTTTCGCACATTTTTGCAGTTCATTTAACATATAAACATGACACAATTTTATATAAATACATTTATAATGTCTGCACGAGTCTATATAAACTTTAAGCTGCTTAAACAAATAGCCTCATCTGTTTCGTTGTTTTTCGCGCAGATCGAGACTTGCGATCATATATACGATTTATGATTATTAATGGTGCACTAATACATGATCTTGATTAAACCAAAAAATGTTCTAACTTCCGGTTATGCGGGAAGTTGAACAATGATTAATGACAAAGTTTTGTTGTGAAAATAAATAAACTTTACTTGCTATTGTTTGTATAGCAAATAAAAGACTAAACTTCAATAATAGAAAGCAAACAAAACTATTAAATAATTATGTTCTATGGTTACAATATTTTCTTTAAATTTGTACCCCAAATAATAATTTGCCACACCAAATAATAATTCCTTTACTACTTGTGTCGAGTAAAAGCGAAAAAGAGGGCAATTTTTGTTTCATTTCACATTGAATTTGAGTTGAAACGCCTTGTCCCTGACAGCCCGTATCTCAACAATTTTAAATGTCTAAAGAGTTCGGTTTACCCTTTATTTTCAAGATTTTTGTTTATTCTCTTAAGACTATCCAAGTTATTTCAAAATTTGACGGACAAAAGTTTTGCTGTAAATGTTACAGAAAGATATCAATTTAAACAACAGAAAACTATGGCCATGGAAAACCAAAATAATTGCTTCGGCAAAGAACAATTTCCAGAAAGTTCAACATAGAGAACCTTAGATAAAGCACATAGTAAACAAAGAAAGACAAGTAAAGACAAAATTGAAAATTTTACTTACGTCCGACTACTTACGTTCGACTTTCAGCGCCCCCGTTTCATCGCCGCCAGTTCATGACCGCCGTTTCATCACCACCTGTTTTATTGCCTCCTGTTCTTTGCCAAGATGTTTCATCGTCGCCATCTCAACGCCGACCATCGATACCATTTCACGGTCACTTATTCATTATGATGGTGGATACCGTATTCTCATTGATTTTGAAAACATTGGATGTTACTCAATTCAAAATTTCAATTTACACATAAAATTAGGTTTTTGTAGTGGTTGTCTTAGTGTAAAAGTTCCATTTTCTTCTATAGTAGTAAAAGTAACTTTCACTTAAAAATTGGTGCAACAAATTACACCAATAATTTGTTAGATACCAATCAAAACTTTGCTTAACAACATCTATGGTGTTTATTTGAAATTCCGTCACAAACACTCTTTTAGAATGCTCAATGGTTTTGAGAAAAACTGAAAATCATATTTATTCGTAATCAATTAAGAATCATTGCCTTCAAACATGCCGAATACTGATTGAAATCCACATTTGAAATTTACAAAAACAATAAAAAACGTAAATGCTTTGTCTTTTTTTATTAGGTAACAGCCTCGTAATCACAAAATTGATAATAAGGAAAACCTAATTAAAAGGCGACAATGAAATGTTGACAATTAAACAACGCCGATGAAACGTTCCGGCATTGAAACGGCGACAATGAAACGTCGTGGAAATTAAACAGCGCCTGCGGCAATGAATCAGCGCTCCTATTCCCACATGGTAGCGCAACAAATATAGGTATTAAACTTATAAGTTTGTACTACAAGACACTGGGAATCACGGCATAGATTAAATGCGTGTATTGTATAAAATGGTGGAAATTTATCAGATAGTTGTTTGTTATAACAGCAATTAAAAGTCCTATTTTAAAAGTTTGCCTTTTTACATATTAGAATGTCAAAAAATATATAGGGCGTCATTTAAAACCAAAGTTGTGTCGGTTTAATCGGAAATGAAAAAAAAAATATTTGGAAGTAGACATCGTCATAATTATTATACAAACTATTTAACATTTTTTGTTAATTTCAAGATAAAAAGTTGCTGTTTCCTCCATGACACTATCTATTATAATATTCAAAAGTATGTTCATTATATAGGGTGTCTCAGAATTTGTATCACAGAGACAACTGTTAAATTCTGAAGACAACCCATTGCAAGCACAATTCAATTAGTAAAAATTCCCTCAAAAAGTACTGGATAAATTTAATCATCTCATTTTAAGTAATTTCATAGTAAATCCTTGTTACTTTTGATGTTACAACAAAGTGTATAATATATATTCCTTCTTTATGGCTCATCTAGATATATTTGTGGCATATTTTAATGCAGCACCTAGGATACTGAGTTCTCATTAACATACATTTAAAAAAAAAGTCAATATTTTCTCGAGTTTCTTATTAAAATTTTATATTGTAAATATATTCAAACGTTGTTAGGTTCACTAACTACACCATATTGTCTTCCACAATTAGTGGCCCCTACTATTAATCGGCACAATCAATTTCAATGTCAAAAATAATGCCGAACCAATATTGAATTCGTCAGTGATTCCATTCCAAATGCTCAAAATGTTGGATCATTAATCGAGCAAGTGAACGCATTCACAATGGCCACATTTTAGACAGAGCACCCAGAATTAAACGGAACATTCCGATCCCAACGCACACAGATTTCATCAATCCAACAGACAGACATTTCCTTCAGGTTAGTGACATAATAAGACGCCCTCCGAAACAGAGAAATACAACAAACTAAAACAAACATTAATCATCAGGCTCAGATTCTAAAGAACGATAAATGAACTCTTTTAATCAACAGGGAAAAAAACTCGTCAATATCTCGCTCCAAATTATGGATATCACATAATAACTTTTGTTCCTTTCACAATCGTTTTGGTGATAAGCCGCGCAAGTGTACCCCACTTTATAGGGGTCCACAGGACAAGCAGACGGAAAATCAATGACGCTGTCCGTAACATATACGACAAAAATAAATATACAAAATTCTTTATAGATTTGGGATTAGTTCTGTCCGTCATTCCTCTTTCTAATGTCAATAAATCTCAAAAAAGAACGTAAGTACTAGCATTCAAATTTATCCTGTATCAGCCAATACACAAACATAAAAACTTTTGGTACAACCAAAATTAGTTTATTGTGTCGACGTTTCAGTAACTGATTGTGTTGTCTTCTTCAAGACGTTAAAGAACTATTTATTTAACGTGTTGAAGAAGACAACCGATCAGTTGCGAAACGTCGAAGCAATGAATTTTCGTATCCTTAATCCTAAAGATGGCTTTTGTAGGAGGGAACCCTATTATTATAGTATAATACAATGGAGACCCAAACAGCATAAGCAGAGAGTCAAAAGACCTCAAAGACATTCGCTCCAGACGTAAAAACAAAGCGGGAAGAAACTGGCATCAGTTGACACAAGGTAAGAATCATGGAATATACAAAATGAGGCCTATGTCCTCTAGTGGACTATTAATGGCTACTAAAAAAAGAAGAAAAAGAAAAAGATATCCAATATTTTAATATCAGTGTTTTTTTTAGTCGTACCATCTTGGTTTAATTTATTACTTTTGCTCTTAAGAGTCGGTGGTGACTTTCTGGATCAAAACAATTTATGGCGGTTACGTCGTGAATAACGTTTTATTTTTTATATTATTTACTTAGAATAATTTTTATTTTCCATTGGGCATATCCAACTCCATCCTCTGTTTTTTTTTTCTCGAAAATGTATTCAATACCAATAATTTACTTTACGTTTTTCTCCAATATACCTGTAAAGTTTTGTATGCACTGCCCGTGTGCTTTGTATTATGAAGCTCACTCCATTAGAACTTTCGTCGTATTTTTCTGTGTTTAGTAATATGTTACTGAAGTGTGTACCAAGCTTTTCGTTTTCTTTTATTTCACTGAGAACTATTATACCCCAGTTAATAATTTATACCTCTTAGTTCCGTTATGCGGTCTTGTGTTTGAAATGTTTTTATGTTCTGTGTTCTTATCCATAGCTTTGTGATTTTATGATGATGGCTTTTGTTTAGACTCTGGGGATTCTTAGCACCCTCTTTACTGTTCCATCGATAGTGGCAATATTTTTACATTTTTTTATCGACTTTCCGACTGCCGGAGACTGAGGGCCGTTGGGGAGCATTTACTAAACTAATTTCCTAAAACTGTGGGAGCCGTGATTGACCCTTATTAGTACATCCGTCACCTTTTCACGAGGTGACGACTGCCTGCCCTTTTAAAACTTTTGGATAGATTCTGAACATAGGAAGCATGTCACAAAAGCAATACGTTAAAAGATTTGTAGAATTGTTGATTTATTTTTTTTCTCTTTGGAAGTGAACCTATATCAGCGCCAATCATGTCCAATAAAAAAGTGTTTGTTTTAGATAAATTACGTGAGATTCACTCCCCAAAACAGAAAAACATAAATCTACAATTCTACAAATCTTTAATGTATTGTTTTTGTGATATGCTACCTATGCTCACAATGCGTCATGGCTTTTCTTCATTACCACAAGTGTTGTCGTCGTATAGCATAACCACGACAAGAATTTCGCTACATGGTCTTTCTGCAAAGGCACAACGCGTGCGCGTTTTCATAAGAGTCATATCAAGAATTTGGCAATGTGGATCATTATACGTTGTGATCGATTTTTTCGCTCAATATTTCGATATTTGAACGTAACTTAGACACATAATGGCTAATGGTTCGGTACTAAATCAAAACGTACTGAACTAATTTAGTAGGTGTAAACAAACTCAATGAAGAAGGTAGAAAAGCGAAGGGATTAACATAAAGGTAGAAAGAGGGCGCTTCAGGGTAGGGGGAGACCTAAATACTTGAGGAAAAAACTGAATATGGAGAAAGCGACCAAAATACTAGCAACAATAAAATATTTTTGCAAAAATTTTATAACAATACAAAACAATATTGTTACAAATCTTTTGCTATTACACACGTTTAATTTATATCAACCTAACATGAACTCCAGTGGCGTAACAATATCCTATACATAAGGAATGTTAAAGATGCGATATTTTTCATTATCTTTGGTGATGTTCAGCGACGGTTTCAAAGTCATAATATTTATGATCTCCTATTTTGTTACTTTTACTGAGAAACTATAGTGCACATGATAATTAAGCAAAAATCTGTTTTAGCGCCGGTAGGTCATCCGTCTGTAAACACAATATCTCAACAACAGCTGATCCTATATTGACAAGATATTTTAATACTGTTCTGAAGAAATTACAATATATATAACTTTTGTTTTAACTACTTTTAATTCAACGATTTTTTTCAATACCAAGTGCAAATTTTCGAAAACGTGTACGACTTTAATAAAACTTAATAAACTATGATTTTTCTAATACTAACGGAGTTTTGAAAAATTGGAAAATAATTAAGATTAAATGTATTTTTTTTTTCACAGTAATTGTTTTAATTAATTAGTTTTGTTTAAATAATTGTTTGAATCAATAAGTAATAATAGGGAATCAGTAATCAGGTGACTTTTGTGTAACATTATTATAAAAGAAAATTAATTGTATAAAAAAACTACAAAACAAGAGTGAATCTAAACTACATTAAAAAAAACACAAATTTTAATTTAGGTAAAATGCAACAAACGTACATTAGAAGGCAAAACGGTACACTCCGCATATTATAAATTAATTTCAAAATTAATTTAATATACATTTTTCAAAAATATTTTTTTTAAACAAAGTTTTATTTATAAGTTACATATTGTATTAAACTTTTTTCATTTCATTGCCATGTAAAGTTTAAATGTATTTTG